>VDFB02343844.1:0-31328 GCA_007258455.2 Sequoia sempervirens | reverse complement strand
TATATTCACTTCTCCTATTAAGCACATCATACAAGACTTTATTGATGGCTTTTATCATTGTAACCAATTTGTATTTTGCTTCCTAACACGGCATTGCAATATGGTTTCATTTTTTTTACAAGATAAGTAGCATTTAAAAGGTGTTTTACCCTTTACACAACGAGCCTCAGGGGCCAAAAAGGATTAGGTCCAAAGATACATAACAAAAAAACCACCAAAACAAAACACAGTACCAAAGACAAACAACCGACAAAATAACAACCCAGCAGACAAGACACAGCAACAACAAACTAGCTAGCATTCTCCCATTTGTGAGAGAGGAGGCAAACAGCATCCTTCCCAACCCAATTGGGGCCTTCCTCTGTAGCCTTCTTGTCCATTTCATCCTTAAGCCCAGTAGAAAGGGTGCTAGCTGCACGGTGGACCATCTTGACAGTGAACCCATCCAAGCCAGTGAACTTCTTCTTGAGCTTCTCTACCCACTCCAAAAGTATGTGATGATCCTCCCCTTTTTCTATAGTCTTTGTTATGTCTTCATGCTCTATTTCCTAAGGTTCAAAGGACTAGGAAGTCAAATTCTCCTTTAGCACTTTTTTGAGGTCAAAAAAGTGGCTAGGCCCTTCAACAAATTCCTCCTCCTCTTCCTCTGTGTCTTCCTCATTCCTTATGCCCTTGTTGGCAGACCGCTCCTCATCAATAGAAATTTCATTAATCTGCACTTTCTTGCTATTTTTCGCTAGCCTACCAAATCTCCTAATGCTGGTATTTTTATTGACCACTATCTCCACCATAGCAGCAACCACAGTATCCCCTTTGAGTCTCTTCCCACCATTTCTTCTGGTCGCTATCAATGTGTAAGGTCTAAAAAATTATTTTGCTAATTATATTCCTTAATTTCCAAAAAAATAAAATAGTTATAAAAGGTGCAGAATAAGAAGAGTAGTTTAAATTACTTTCATCACAATAATCCAATAGAATAACATTCATCAATGAATCAAATTATATTGAAACAAGGTTGTACCTTCATTAGATTTAGCCATACGGGCTTACACATGAATTATCATCTCATCAATACATGTAAATTCAAATAATGTAATGCAAATTAAGAAAATAGCAAGATCATAAATGCATCCACAAAGAAGTCATAACACGGAGATTTTCATGAGTGGAAAACCCTCATAGGGATGAAAAACCACTCGTAAAAGTGTCTCACTGGCTTAATGAAATGCCTCACTGGCAAAGCCTTACTAGCTACAAAATCTCACTTGTTACAAGATGCCTTACTAGCAATGAGACAAGATGCCTCTTACACAATGATCATACTGTCTCCCGGACATGACCATTTACAACGTCAATACACATTTAAGAATAACAAAGCAACCAACTACAGAGGGTCACATGGTCCCTCTACATAACAGTTACCTAATATTCATAAGAATTGGAATCTTAACATATAATTGGCCCACTGTCCCACATCTAATTATAAAATACTTTACAAGTTTCACCAATGCATCATTCTTGCATATGAAATACTAGTAATGTCAACACTATCATGAATTACTCCCAAGTATTTTCAAATAAGACAATTCTACTTCCAATGACCTCTCGAATTCCACACAAGTACAACCATAACCAATCACATAAAGCTTCATGAAAGTGATTCTAGTCATGCTAGAATGCACACCTGCCTATGCAATTATAACCATAATGTTTACTTCTAAACTCAATGATTCATGGAGGTTTTATCAATAAGAAAATAATACTATAAAACAATTAAGAATATATAGCTCATGTATGTATGAGAATACCTATATAAGTTAGAGAATATATGAGTATTCACTCCTATAAGTATACAAAAATAACATGAGTTGTAAATAGATGATAACAAGATACTATCATAGGTTACTGGCATCTTCCCTTTGTCTCATTCCAGACTATAGCTATGAAATTTATCAAATGGCTACCTTAAATAAATAAAATAAAAGAAAGAAAAGAAACAATTGTTCTCAAATGGAATATAGCCTTCCTTCTTACAAAAAGATATTCAAAGGTCATTAGAATAACTACATGAGTTAGCCTTTATCTCTAAGGAAAATGTAAGTATCCACTTCACACCGATATATATATAAATACCAACGTATTTCCATTTAATACTACAATTTATATTGATAGCTTCTAATCTTGTTGGATCCCTTTCTTATGTAATATTGTTGGTAACATTGACATAGATAAGCTTTCAATGTGTTCAAAAGACAAGTGGAACGTTATTAATAAGACATAAGGAGAAGTAGGTAATTATTATCCCAAAGATAAAATTAGAGTAAAATATATTGGGGCAATGATTATAATATTTAAAAGAAACTATGTTTATGTTAGGAAGAAGTCTTAAATCATACTAGATTTTGGATTTCCAAAACCACTCAAGAGTTACAACTTAACATACTATTATATTCAATGAATAAAAAAGAGTAGGTAAAAGAGTAGATAATGCATAGTTCTTACAACTTACACAAAGTTCAATAATTCAAGCATTCTTTCGGAAAATAGTTACATTTTCAAAGTTCGCTATTTGATTGCATAGAAAGTAACTTGCGAGATATTAATTCTCCACATCAAGTTTAATATTTTACCATGAAATCATTTAAGTCATACCTTTACACAACAACATATAAAAGCAAATAAATGCACATGTGCTTTTTTCTATTGTTGCAGAGTATCCAATATTTCCAATTTTAGTGATTTAGTCAAAAAATAATAGGTTTGTGTAAATTTGAAGTAATACTTCCAATTTGAAATGTATACATCTGATGAGTAAATACATATATATGTATATACATTTACATATCTATCCAAATATTCAGAAATAAAATCCATCTAATACAAAAATATATCACTTTAACCAGAACTTTTATCATTCCAAATCAGATTTATAATCTATTCTCATCGAAATTAACCTTACTTTCATACTAATTGCATTTGTATTCATGTTTATATATATATATATATGCATATTTATATCGATCTATATGCATATATATACATATATGGATATACAGAAAGTCGCAATTTCATTTCAGAAACATTTTTTTAGCTAGCAGACATTTACATTTTATCAGAATAATATATGTATATATATATTAAATATGTATACGAAATTAATTCCAGCTCTTACACATAATGTATATATATTTAAATACATAAATAATTATATATATAAGCAAACCCATCACATTAACAAACTAAAGAAACTTCATTTCCAGGTATATATGTTCTTATTATAATTTAAACAATCATATTATCAATTATAATTTACAATGATAAATGCAATTCAAATATTCCTAAATTGGTATATATATAAAGGCGCATGTATATACTCAAAGTTTTGTTGGGTGATAACATTGGAAGGGAGGCCAACGCCTTCCCATTGGGGGGAGGCATTGCCTATGGAGGGCAGCACCCTCTCCATAGGCCACTGGCTATGGAGGGCATTGTCCTCAACGGCGCATCCCTTCCCAATGAGGAAGGACGCAGTTAGGGCGAGGAAAGCCCCAAAATTAAACAAAGTTTGCAAATTCTAAAACTAAAACAATACAGCCAATACCAATGTTATGTAGTTTGATTTCCTTTAACATAAATATAGTGATATACGTATTACGTATTTATTTAAATATATATATATATATATATAGTTTAGTGTATGTATATATATATATGATATTTTCACAATCTGAACCAAGATTTTGATCAAAAGAGCCACATAAAAAACCCCACTCTGGGCATAAAAAAATTATTCAATACAGGGAGTTACAAAATTATTTGTATATATATCTACATATATGTGTATATATAAATACTCAATATCAAAAATAAATAGGAAATATTGTATAGATTGCACAGCTATGCTAATGCATTTCCTATAGCCAACACTTAGATATTGTGATTATGCACAATAGTTTTCAAAAAGAATTCAAGCTTTTAACAATACTTACAATCTTTCTCATACTATGGAATTTAAATACAATGGAAGAGATTTAAAAACCTAGAAAAAAAATTGCCTCCAGTTGAAATTCCCTTCTTCTTCTCTCGTTCTCGCTTTCCTTGGAATTTGTTTTCTGAAGAATCTTCCTCTCCTACTCTCCTTTTTCCCTTGTATTTCTCTTCTTATTTCTACTATCTTAATCTACTGAAATCTAAAACTTCTATTTGGCAACCATTTTCAATTATTCTTGCAGAGCAATTCAAGCTATTGTGTTTTCTCATTATTCATTTCCTCCCTTTTAAAAGATTTCACCTCCAATTCCAAAATACCTAATCTTGAAATCAAAATTAATATTTTTATTTTCATGCATAATATTTACCTTTGGTAAAAGAATAACGAGAAATTCTATTTTAGTTGCGACTAAGGATTGTTTGTAGTGAATAGTGAGGAAATGCCATTTTAAATTGACAAAGAAAATATTTACCCTAATAAGCAATAAATATCTTTTAATTGCAAAATAAATATTTATTCCAAATAATAAAAGAAATATCATTCAATTGAGATTAAAGGGAATTATTCTAAATAACCAAGCATTATAATTTATTTGGAATAAATTAAATCCATGACCAAATTATAATTAACTCCTTTTGTTTCATTGCACTTTTATTTCACCATAAATTAATTAAATCAAACATTATAAAATACGAGCCATAAAAATAGGGGTCGTGACATCCTTCCCCCCCTTAAAGAATTATCATCCTAATGATCAACTTAAATAAGGATAAAATGGCATACCTCTTTAATTTTATTTCACCTTAATGTCAAAAGCATCCCACCTGACAAAGATATCATTTACTTCCAACACCTATATGTTCATCACAACAAAATTCTTGTGACTAGCATCCATACACTTGCACACCTCGTTAGTACACCATGGCTTCATCAATTCACTCTATTTACCTTATCTAATAAAATCATGCATCTAATTCATTTACTTCATAAAATCTTCTATATTGTATTCAAATCTTCTTTTATGTTCCAAGGTATTTACCGATAGAAAGAAATAGCTGTCATTTTTTCAACATGCCTACTCACATGAGATGTTAGAATAATTGCCTCTATGATGGTAAACAAGCATCCTATACTAATTGTTATCATCATTATCAAATTAAAATACTAACAAAAGAAAAGTCTCAACAATCAAAAAATTTCAAACAATTACAACAAAGTCTTCATCTTGATCATCAACATGAAAGATAAGAAGATCAACAAGTTACAAAGGACCATCAACATGATTAGAAACATCAAAGTTAAGAAGATCACTTACCAATACAAAAAGGTTCAAGTTGATTACCATAGCAACCCAGAATACCAGATGTCAAGAAGATCCTCAAGAGCTCAATACTGATTCAACCAATTACTAAATTTCTCAACAAAAAGTAAATCTCCATCTATAATTGGAAAAAGAAAATTTATATTAACAAGGATATCCGTAAATGTATGATATGCATAATCCTTTACCTTTTACAAATGAAAAAAGAGTGCATCCAAGAGAAATGCATTACATCAATTGACTAAACAAGCCATACAATAATCCATGTAATGATACATATCCAGTTTTTGAATTACATAAAGGAAATAAAACATTTAATCAATCTTCAATTGTCATAACCCAGTGGTCTTCCGCAAGCTGAAGGTCAAGAGCATGGTTAAGGTGCTTTTCCCACCCAACCATGAAGCATAACACTTCCCTAGGATTCTTCCTAACTCGAAAACACCTGGCCCTACATGAGGCACCTAGAAACCAATAATAGGGTAGGAGGGAAACTCTCAATGCATGCATGATGCCTTATAGCACTCTTATACTAGAATGAACATATTTCTTGCATATAAAAATTCTATGCTTTCATTATGCATCTATTTCAATGGTATAGCTCGCTTTGGCCAAAGCATTTATATAAAATTTGGTTGATCTTGGAAAAGAAGATCACCTTCTCTGTTAATCCACATTCAACATCTTGTCCCAGAAGGTAAGCTTAAAATTTATCGCACATAGCACATTCAACAAGAAAAAATAAAATTGCATAGAATAAGGACCAAATGATATAATAGTGCATAACATGCTCAAGTGCACATAGAATGGATAACAAACAAGAATACATAACCCCTGGTGCCTAACTCACACAGGGTATGAATACATAATTTACTTGTAGTGCCTCACTCGCACAAATATGTACACAATGAGACAAGATGCCTCTTAGGCAATGATTTTACTGTCTCCTGAACATGACGATTTACAACGTCAATACACATTTAAGAATAACAAAGCAACCAACTACAGAGGGTCACATGGTCCCTCTACATAACAGTTACCTAATATTCATAAGAACTGGAATCTTAACATATAATTGGCCCACTGTCCCATGTGTAGTTACAAAATACTTTACAAGTTTCACCAATGCATCATTCTTGCATATGAAATACTGGTAATGTCAACACTATCATAAATTACTCCCAAGTATTTTCAAATAAGACAATTCTACTTCCAATGACCTCTCGAATTCCACACAAGTACAACAATAACCAATCATGTAAAGCTTCATGAACGTGATTCTAGTCATGCTCGAATGCACACCTGCCTAGATACAATTATAACCAGAATGTTTACTTCTAAACTCAATGATTCATGGAGGTTTCATCAATAAGAAAATAATACTATAAAAGAGTTGAGAATTTATAGCTCATGTATGTATGAGAATGCCTATATAAGATAGAGAATATATGAGTATTCACTCCTATAAGTACACAAAAATGAAATGAGTTGTAATTAGATGATAACAAGATACTATCATAGGTTATCGACATCTTACCTTTGTCTCGTTCTAGACTATAGCTATGAAATTTATCAAATGGCTACCTTAAATAAATAAAAGAAAAGAAAGAAAAGAAACCATTGTTCTCAAATGGAATATAGCCTTCCTTCTTACAAAAAGATATTCAAGGGTCTTTAGAATAACTACATGAGTTAGCCTTTATCTCTAAGGAAAATGTAAGTATCCACTTCACATCGATATATATATAAATACCAACCTATTTCCATTTAATACTACAATTTATATTTATAGCTGCTAATCTTGTTTGATCCCTTTGTTATCTAATATTGTTGATAACATTGACATAGATAAGTTTTCAATATGTTCAAAAGACAAGTGGAACATTATTAATAAGACATAAGGAGAAGTAGGTAATTATTATCCCAAAGATAAAATTAGAGTAAAATATATTGGGGCAATGATTATAATATTTAAAAGAAACTATGTTTATGTTAGGAAGAAGTCTTAAATCATACTAGATTTTGGATTTCCAAAACGACTCAAGAGTTACAAATTAACATACTATTATATTCAATGAATAAAAAGAGTAGGTAAAATAGTAGATAAAAGAGTAGATAATGCATAGTTCTTACAACTTACACAAAGTTCAATAATTCAAGCATTCTTTCGGAAAATGGTTACATTTTCAAAGTTCGCTATTTGATTGCATAGAAAGTAACTTACGAGACATTAATTTTCCACATCAAGTTTAATAGTTTACCATGAACTCATTTAAGTCGTACCTTTACACAACAACATATAAAAGAAAATAAATGCACATGTGCTTTCTTCTACTTGTTACAGAGTATCCAATATTTCCCATTTTAGTGATTTAATCTAAAAATAACAGGTTTGTGTAAATTTGAAGTAATACTTCCAATATGAAATGTATGCATTTAATGAGTAAATACATATATATGTATATACATTTACATATCTATCCAGATATTGAGAAATAAAATCCATCTAATACAAAAATATATCACTTTAACCAGAACTTTTATCATTCCAAATCAGATTTATAATCTATTCTCATTGAAATTAAACTTACATTCATACTAATTGTGTTTGTATTCATGTTTATATATAAATTTACATATTTATATCAATCTATATGCATATATATATATATATATATGGATATACAGAAAGTCACAATTTCATTTCAAAAACATTATTGTAGCCAGCACACATTTATATTTTACCGGAATAATATATATATTAAATATGTATATGAAATTAATTCCAACTCTTACACATAATGTATATATATTTAAATACATAAATAATTATATATATATATATATAAGAAAACCCATCACATTAACAAACTAAAGAAACTTCATTTTCAGGTATATATGTTCTTATTATAATTTACGCAGCCATATATTATCTATTATAATTTACAATGATAAATGCAATTCAAATATTCCTGAATGGGTATATATATAAAGGCACGTGTATATACTCAGAGTTTTGCTAGGTGATAACGTTGGAAGGGAGGCCAGCGCCTTCCCATTGGGGGGAGGCGCTGCCTATGGAGGGCGTTGTCCTCCATAGTGTAGCCCTTCCCAATGAGGAAGGAAGCGGTTAGGGCAGGGAAAGCCCCAAAATTAAACAAAGTCTACCAGTTCTAAAACTAAAACAATACATCCAATACCAATGTTCTATAGTTTGATTGCCTTTAACATAAATACAGTGATATACGTATTACGTGTTTATTTAAATATATATATATTATATATTATATATACAGTTTAGTGTATGTATATATATATATATATGATATTTTCACAATCTGAACCAAGATTTTGACCAAAAGAACCACACAGAAAATCCCACTCTGGGCATAAAAAAAAAAATTCAATACAAGGGGTTATAGAATTATCTGTATATATCTACATATATGTGTATATATAAATACTCAATATCGAAAATAAATAGGAAAGATTGTACAGATTGCACAGCTATGCTAATGTATTTCCTACAGCCAGCACTCAGATACTATGATTATGCACAATAGTTTTCAAAAAGAATTCAATCTTTTAACAATACATACAATCTTTCTCATACTATGAAATTTAAATACAGTGGAAGAGATTTAAAAGCCTGGAAAAAAAAAATCCTCCATTTGAAATTCCCTTCTTCTCTCGTTCTCGCTTTCCTTGGAATTTGTTTTTTGAAGAATCTTCCTCTCCTACTTTCCTTTTTCCCTTTTATTTCTCTTCTTATTTCTACTATCTTAATCTATTGAAATCCAAAACTTCTATTTGGCAGCCATTTTCAATTATTCTTGCAAAGCAATTCAAGCAGTTGTGTTTTCTCGTTTTTCATTTCCTCCCTTTTTTAAAAGATTTCACCTCCAATTCCAAAATACCTAATCTTGAAATTAAAACTAATCTTTTTCTTTTCATGCATAATATTTACCTTTGGTAAAAGAATAATGGAGAAATTCTATTTTAGTTGCAACTAAGTGATTGTCTGCAGTGAATAGTGAGGAAATGCCATTTTAATTTGTCAAAGAAATATTTTCCCTTAATAAGCAATAAATATATTTTAATTGCAAAAATAAATATTTATTCCAAATAATAATAAAGAAATATCATTCAATTGAGAGTAAAAGGAATTATTCTAAATAACTAAGCATTATCATTTATTTGGAATAAATTAAATCCATAATCAAATTATAATTAACTCCTTTTTGTTTCATTACACTTTTATTTCAACACAAATTAATTAAATCAAACATTATAAAATATGAGCCATAAAAATAGGGGTTGTGACACAGTGGTCAACAGCTCCACCAGACCTTTCCCTTCTTCTTTCACTTTCTTCTTCATTGCAAGTTTTCTATCAGTCTTGCCAGGGGCGGATTTGAGCTCATAGAGCCCAGTTGTGCAGCATTCAACTAAGTAAGCCCCAAACTCCCATTTTTCTTCAATTTAGGCTTGGGGATTTCAGTATTCCCTGGAGGGGTTTTCCTTTTGGGTCCCTTAGACTCAACTAGAGAGATATTGGTTTGAGCAGGGGGTTCGACTTCCTCAATACAGACAACAGAGATGGGTTTGGGCAGGCAAAGCGTGAGGTGGAAATGATAAATCCTCAAGATGAGGCCTTGGTGGAGCAACAGGGGAGGAGAATCCTCAAGGTTTTGGGTAGCTGATTCTAAGCATTCCTCAATAGATCTTTCCAAATCAGTGAGTAAGAAAAATGGGAAGCTCAACAGCATTTTATGGCGGAGGTGATTTAAAAGAGGCAAATGATAATATGGTTTCATTGTTGGGTTTATGCGCTTATTCTTTTTTATTTCAGCACTACACTATACAGTGTATAAGGCACTTTGTATAACCTATGCATTGGTTTATAAACTAACGCTATTTAACATTATATTTTACACTATATATATATATAATATAACATCACCTCTTAGTATATCTATTTATATAAACTTACAAGCTTATAGGATGTATCATTCAATATTCAAATGCGTAAACTCATGTTATCATTATCAATCAACAATATTATAAGTATATATCCATATACACATATATGCTTATATACATATATCATTGTGCTCGTATGGATACTCCATCACATCACGCATACGTGTATATCAACATGGGTGTATATATGTATATATGCATATACACATATCACATTACTATTTCATATCAACATAAATACATTTATATCCTCGTCGACATGCATATACATTAAGTGCTTACATATATACACATATATATAATCAATTCCCCATGCATGTATATTCATAAGTATTTCTACTTACATATGCACATGATTATGCTCTCATGCACGGATCATTATATATACCTATATGCATGTATACATTTAGCATACATATAAATCGACATAAAGATAACTATATGGTGAGCTCAAAGACTCAAATATTCAATCACATAATTCAATCCAAGAATACTCCTAACAAAAATCATGATCTTGTCTACTGCAAACACATGTCTAAAGGATGACTTACCAATATTCTATGACTATGACTTGACTCAACTATACTTAGAAGTGAGTGTGTGAAATCTCAAATAGGCTTTATTAAAGGTTACCTGACCAAACACTTCTTTTGATTGATACTTCCCCTCCCTTTTGGTGGTGTGAACCTGTACCTGCATCCTACTTGGTGCATTTGCAATGATAGTTATACGTTCACATGAAAACCACTTTCATCATAAAACATTTAGAATATTTATATTTCAATACATATTCTTTCATTGTAATTCATCAATATAAACATAATTACTCCTTCAAAGCAATAATAACTTAATACTTATTTCAATATTTCATTCCTTTATCAAACATATCAAAATCATGATTGTATTTATCATCCTATTTACCCATGAAGGTAAAAGTAACTCAGTAACAACAAGACGGGCTGTAACACTATGACAGTCCTTTGCTTGATCTTTTCCAATTAAGAATTAATTGCATGGTTTTCTATGAAAGGAAAAGACTTTTGATTTGACCTTGAAGGAAGGCATGGTAAACCTTTTATCACTATGAAGTGAATCTGAATTCTCTATGTTCAGGATCCTATTGCAATTTAAGGTTGATATATGGAGATAGTTAACTCTAGACTAATGAGCATAATCAAATATAATATAAAGGTCACAACTCTTAAACTTCATTGTGCAGCCTTCCCATTGATGTCACTTCATAACTGCCTCTTGATACCACCATAGAGTGGCCTCTTCAAGAACTATCCTTTCTTTGATGTCAACACATCATTATGTTCATTGTTAAGATTGCCATTTCCCTTGAGCACTATCATCATATAATACTGCTCACTATCATTTTACTTCCACTTTGTCTTTTGAATCTATAAAACATATGATCTTCTTAATTTGTCTAGGTATAAGTATCCTTAGATGCTAACCTCTAAGCTAGATTTAGTCTTATATTTGTGCACTATCAATTAAGCCTTCTACAGAAATAAATGGAGGAGTTGACATTTATTATTTGACAAGGATCAATATGGTTTTACCACCTTACGGACTGTCTTTCTTAGTGTACTTACCATTTTCAAAAGAATCTTGCACTCTTTCCATTATTTTTTGGTAATCAATACCACTTTTCCTAACATTGTCATGCTAAGATTATAATTGTTGAACCTTTTCTCTATAAATTACTTCCAAGTTTTGAAACTATTAACAATAGCTATGTGACTATCAACAAAAATTGTAGTGCACACAAATCTATCTAAACATATTACTCCATTTCCATTTGATGCAACTAAAATTTGATAATTTTGATTGTATTCAAAACTTTCTAGATATGAACTATTATAATAGAAGCCACTTGTCACATTAATGAGTGTTGTTGAACTTTGTGACAAGTAAGGATATCTTAAAACACTTGACATGAGGCTCATTATTTGTGCCACTTTGGATGGAAGGATACTCTAAGCCACCTGGAAATTGATACCCACTATCTCTGCCATTTTTATTGAATCATACCAACTTGAACTATATACAGACTGAGGATCCAAACTTTGGTAATCAACTAAAGTGTCACTTTTCTAACTATCCTAAAAAGATACTAGCATTACAGATTAGATTACACCAAAGTTAGAAAATTCTTTTTTACACAAGGACTCAGCCTGTGTTGGCTTTGGCATGAGAGGGACTTGTAACAATTCAAATAATTATGAGAGATCATCACCATGACCATTGATTTGTGTTGAACAAATAGTCCCAAGCATGGTGTTGATAGGCCTAGCAAGGATAAGGAAGGCAATGCATTAGAGATGAATATGAGGAAATCAATATTGAGAGATTATAAAGAATGCAGGCTGTAGGAATGAAATGCAGAATTAGAGAATGTATCATCTATCTTTTGTATTCAACTATCATCTACACTCCCCTCAACACTTTGATTGTTTCTCAATATTTCTAGTTATGAGATATAAAAATGGTCTCTCAAGATTCTTGGTTGTTTGATAAGAATATTCAACAATACCAGCATTGCCATGTCGAAGGGCTTATGTACCAAGTCTATACCAGTAATTTTTATCATCTATTTCCTTTGTAAAAAGAATAACAATTTGAATTTTTGCACTCTCCATTGCTAATTCAAATTGTGACTTTTCATATTTGACAAAGTGAAAATCCACTTCAAGGAAACCTTTATGTTGAAAGTAAACAATCATTGGCCACAAAGTTGAGATTTTTGAATCATGCTCATACCACGATCATACTTATTTTTATGGTGCTAGCTTCAACATCTTTTAATCCACAATTGTTTGACCTAGATTCTCAACCTTTACAACCTTTCATGACTTATGAGAGGTGTACTCAGGCTACCCATATATTATTGCTTCTTCTTATGAGGTGGATTTCATGATTCTCTTAAAAATTATCCTCATTAGACATTGACTCAGAGCTCAAAAAAATTGTGAATACTCAAACATGAGAAAAACATAACACTTGGCAGATTCTAAACACTAACCAGTGAATGAGGGATGTTGATGGTTTAAATAGAACTTTGGGAGAATTATTTAACATATGTTTCCAACTTCACACATAAAATTATGAAATATCATGTGTAAAAGGAAAACTCTCACTCAACAAAACGTATATAGATCTATAATAAATGGCAATCTTCTAAAAAACCCTTGAACTTTAGCGAGCTAGAAGAGAATACCTTTTTATTATGAAACGAAACCATGCAAAGATGCAATGTGTGTGAGACTTATTCAATTCCTCAATTGCTCCACCCTCCTTGAAATGTGCCATTACAACTACTCAGTTCCTACAACGTGGATGTAGTTCTATCTTTTCATCCTTTTTTTTTAAACAGTAGGAATCAATCAGGTATCCATCCCCCTATAAACTGCAATGCACCTGGTAAAAAAAATTCATGTGACCGTTGGTGCTAGATCAACATGCCCTTTGGTACCATAGGTTTGGGGGGAGACTACACCTTGTGACCTCTTTCCTGCAATAAGATGCTTTAGCCAATCAAGCTAGGCCCCTGGTCCCATTCTATCTTTTCATCCTCATCACTTTGCATTCCTTCAATATTTCCACCTGAAACCCTAAATTTTCTCCATGTTGTGTGGGTTAGAGCTTAACTCTTTCCAAAAGATCAAAAAAAAATACATTTTGGCACCCAAGAGTCATTTAATCTTTTACTTTGCTCAAAGGAAACCCCTTACATGAACAAACTTTCATGTACTATCATTTCCCTTTTACCATGTTAGAGATTTATTTTTAATCCCCATGACTAAATTAAACTAACAAGAAGAGAAAGAGAGAGAGAGAGAGAGAGAGAGAGAGAGAGAGAGAGGGGTAGAGATAGAGAGGGGAAAATAGAGAATGGAGGAGGGAGGGAGAGAAGGGGGTGGATATAGAGGAGGGAGATAAAGAGATAGAGGTAGAGAAAGGAAGAGAGATAGGTATAGAGGGAGAGGGAGAATAGGGGAGAGGGATAAAGGAAGAGATATAGATAGAGGGAGATATAGAGAGATAGAGAGGGATAGGGAGAGAGATATAGATATAGGGAGATAGAGGTAGAGAAAGATATGGATATAAATTGATAGGGAGGAGTAAGAGGGAGATAGATAAAGAGAGAAATGGAGAGAGAGTGAGATAGAGAGATATAACATGAGAGATGGAGTGAATAATAGGTAGAGATAATGAGATAGAGATAGAGATGGATGGGGGAAATATTGAGAGAGAGAGAAATGAGGTGATAAAGACAAGTAAAAAAGAGAGGTATAGAGAGAGATAGAGAGGGGAGAGATAGATAGATAGAGATAGGGAGGGATAAATAGGGAGTGTGTATGTATATGATTGAGAGAGAGATATGAAGATAACTTGATAGAGGGAGAGGGAAGGAGATAAGTAGAGAGAGGAGAAAGGAGAAGTAGATAGATATAGAAAGAGGAAGTGATAGGGAGAGAGGGAGGGAAATATTGGGATAAAAAGAGATATATATCCAGAAATAGATATAATTTGAGAAATATAGAGGGGAAGAGAAAGTGAGAGAGATAGGTAGATAGGGAGAGAGGGAGATAGATAGATGTAGAGAAATGGAAATGGAGAGAGAAGAATAGGGTAGAGATGGAGAGATAGATAAATAGATAGAGAGGGAGAAAGGTAAAGAGAGGGAGAAATAGGGATAAAAGGAGGGAGAGATATCTATATATAACTAGGGAAAGATAGAGGGGGGAGAGAAAGGGAGAGAAATAGGTAGAAAGAGAGAGAGGGGAGAGGGAGAGGGAGAGATATCTATATATAAATAGGAAAAGATAGAGGGGGAAGAGAAAGGGAGAGAGGAGAGAGATGGAAGTAGATTAAGGGAAAGGGAGAGATAGGTAGAGAGGGAGTGAGGAGAGGAGAGATAACTAAATAGATAGAGAGGGAGAGAGGGAGAGAAGTATAGAGAGAGGGTGGAGATAGAGAGGAAGGGAGGGAGATATAGAGATAAGGGAGATAGGTATATAGAGGTAGAGAAAGGGATATATATATTTAGATATGGAGAGAGAAGGAGGGAGGGGAGAGAGGGAGAGATATCTAAATAGATAGAGAGATATAGAAAGAGAGAGGGAGATATATATATATATATATATAAAGAGAGGGGAGACATAGAGAGAAGTGATAACTTTAATTTTTCATTTTTTTGAAAAAAATACAAAATTTCTAATGGTGAGAAAATATATTGGAAATCATGCTCAAGATTGTGTCACTTTTTAGAAATAAATATTTTTTTCTATTAAAATGAAAAATTTACCAATATTTTATATATAGGGGGACTTTATTAATGTTATCACTACTCTCTATCTCTCACCCTCTCCCATCTGTTGAGATCTCCTCTGGCTGTTGGGGGTCGTCTTTTGTCACTCTATCTCTCCCCTCCATCTCTCTCCCTCCATTTCTCTTTTTCTATATCTCTATTTTTCTCTCTCTATATCCCTCTTACTCCTATCCATCCCTTTCTATCCATATCTTTATCGACCTCTATCTCTTTATCTCTCTATCCCTCTCTCTATATCCCTCTCTATCTCTCTATATCTCCTATCTATATCTCTCCCTCTCTTTCTCTCCCTCTATAAATATTGAACTATCTCTCCCTCTCTCCTCTCTCTTCCCCCCTCTCTCCCTCTTCTCGCTACCTTTGTCTCGTATTCACTCTGTCTCTCACTCCATCTCTCCTACTCTATATATTTATCTATATTTCTCTCTCTATCTCCATCTCGGGCTCTTACTCCTCTTTATCCCTTTCTATCTCTATCTTTCTCTACCTATATCTCCCCATCTCTCTATCTCTCTCTCTATCTCTCTCCCTATCCCTTATATATATATAACTCTATCTCACCATCCACATCTCTCTTTATCTCTCCCTCTCCCTTTTCCTCTATATCTCTCTATCTCTCCCTCTCTATATATTTATCTCTTCCATCTCTTTGTATCCCTCTATCCTCTAACTCTCTTTACCTCTCTTTCTCCCTCTCCCTCTCTATCTCCATATCCACTTCTATTTTCCTCTCTATCTCTCTCCCTATTGGTAATAGAGTCTAATTATCTTCTTGATTCAAAGTTTTTTATTTCAGCTATGTTTGGATCTTAGTTCTTTATGGGGGGTGTGGGGGAGCTTTCCCCTCCCACTTTTTTTGTCAAGGGAGAGAAATAAAGAGAGGATAGAGGATAATTAGAGAGATATATAAAGATTCAATGATATGGAGAAAGAGGGAGAGATAGGGATAAAAAGAGGGGGAGATATCTAGAGATATATATAACTTGGGAGAGATAGAGTGGGGAAGAGAAAGGGAGAGAGATAGGTAGAGAAAGAGGGAAAAGGAGAGAGAGAGGAAGTGATATATAGAGGTAGATAGAGGAATATATAGGGGTAAATGTTAGAATAATCATGCATTGGCTAATAATTAATTAATCTTTAACTTATTATTAGTCTAATTTATTCTCATGCACTTAAGCTAAACTTAGGAGTGTTTTTTTATGTTAATTGAAGTGAGCTATTATTAGATCATTTTTTCTCATAACATAGGATATTGAAACTTGTAATGATCTAATCCCTTTATCATTTAGGGTTGCTCTTATAATGCACTCACCCTTCATTTTGTTATTATAAGAAGATCTCCTTGAATATTTTTTAGGTTCATTATGTAAGTATTTTCTTGTTGAGGAATAGAAAATCATTATTTTGTAGAGCTCTTACATGGAATGTGTTTTTGTTTGTTGTTTGATCTTGTGGCTTGTGTTTATTCATAATTATAACATGGTATGAAAGCATGGATTCAAGGAACCCCTTCTTAATTTTTGCAGGTTTTCTTCAACTAGGGTTACAAGCTTGGGATATGGAATCTCCATTGATTTTTTTGTAGTTTTTGGAGGTGGGAAAATTTTAGGTGCATTTTGATGCAAAAAGGATCTCATCGTAGGGTTTAGGAGCACAATTTGACAAATTTTGATATAAATTCACCCTCTTTTGGTGTCAACAGCTTCTAAGGCATTACCATCTAGTGGCTTGCTAACTAACAAAATTGTCGTCCAATGGCTTTTCCAACCAGCGATTTATATGTCACACCAAAATCTATTTAGAATCTTGGAATATTTTAACCATAACACAAAAAAATTTACAGGCATTTTTTGGAATATTCCATTTTTTCAACATATAACAACAGTTTCTAATTTTTCAACGACTTTTACTGGTGACTAATTTTTTTCAATGGTAGGGAATATTTTGTAGAATATTCCACTAATGGTAGCATGATGTTAGTGGTATGGCGATAGGGAAAGGTCCCCTTCAAGCTCCCTTTGGCCCTAAAGGAGCTATTTTTTCTTTTGGCCATAACTTGGGTGTATGATATTGAAATTGGGAAAATGAGATATCATCAAAAAGCCAGTTTTGTCAAATTTCTAATGATGTGGGTCTCATCACCATTTTTTCTCCTTGTGCATTCTACAACCTATCAAAGTTAGAGGTATTTTTTTCACTCCTGAGCTCATAAATTTTGACATGTTTCTTCATTTTTTTAATTCTAGTGATGTTAGGACACTCTTTCAAAGCTCTTCATAGCCTTCCATGCACTTTTCCAGATTTTACTCTAGTTACATTTTATTCATTTTTTTTACTTTCACATTCTAGTGAATTACTTGGAATTTATAGCTCCCGAAAACTTCCTTTTGCATGGGATGACTTGTTTTAGGTTGTTCTATATGTATTTCTAGCTTTTTGTCCTATTTGGGCATTTTGAGAATCTTTTGCAAGCAATTTCTCTTTTATAGATGTACTAAGATAAAATGTCATTTTGGTGTATACTTTTTGGGGATTTTTCACATCTTTTTGTACTCGCACTATGATATAAAGTATTATGGGTGGGTTGTGAGTGACTTTTTTTTCCATCGCACCTTTTTCAAGTGAGTGCATGACAACATTGAATCCCAATAATCCTTGCCTCATGCGAGTGTGCCCTAGTTTGAACACCCTTTTTATTTGTAGGTACTTTCAGTTACACATTCATATGTGCTTTTTTCTCCTTCATGTACATTTCTTGGTGACATACAATTTTAGTGGACCTATCTTGGCTCTCTCTTTTTGCATTATTATAAGGTTTCTACTCTTGGTGTTAATTCTTTCCGGTTTTATATTTTTGAGTGATATATGTATCTATTTCTTGCTCCTATGTACTAGGAAAATGCAATGAATGCTTACCCATGCATTTCGGTGAGATGGAGCATTTACCATATGGAAATACTTTGATTCTTGTTTTGGAGGAAACCTTCTATTTTCACTTAAACAGTGTTCTTCAAACTATTGGTACCTTAGTCATTTGTATCTTCAACTTCTAGATGTTTTCCTTAGTTTTCCATCTAATTCAAGTAGTATCATTGGGGGAACTCATGCATATTATTATCATCTTGATCCTAATCATCATTTTTTTTAGAGGAGATTATTCATTTCAGCACTATATCATTCATCTTTCGATAGTTATCTATAGCGTCTTCGTGCTTCAGTCGTGTTCTTCATCTTCCTCTTTTTTTGGGACATTGTTTTGGTTGGAGCCTTCTTAGTCCTTCACATTGGTTTAGAAGATTTTTCAATCCTTCATTTTCCTTTCTCTCTTTTGGAGAGGAATTTTTCCCGTGAGGTTTTCTCCTTTTCTTTAGTTGTGAGAGATTAGACTGTTTATACATGGGTACCTCATTAGGCCTTGTTTTCCAGGACCCATCATGCATTCTTTACTTTTTATGCATTATTTTTAAGGTTTTTAGCTACTCCATAAGTTCATCTTAAGGGGGTGTTGGAGTAATCATGCATTATTTAATTGATTATTAGTCTAATTTATTCTCATGCACTTAAGCTAAACTTAAGAGTACTTTTTTATGTTAACTGAAGTGATCTCTTATTAGATCATTTTATCTCATCACATAGGATGTTGAAACTTGTCATGATCTAATACCTTTAAAGCACTTACCCTTCATTATATTATTATATAAGAATGTCTCCTTGAATATTATTGAGGTTCATTCTATAATTATTTTCTTGTTGAGGAATAGCAAATCATTATTTTGTAGAACTCTTGCGTGGAAGGTGTTTTTTTTGTTGTTTGATTTTGTGGCTTGTTTTTATTCACAATTATAATAGTAGAAAGATATAAAGAGATAATGAGATTGAGATAAAGAGATGGAGAGATGCAAGGAAAAATATGAAGATATGGAGAAAGTAAAATAGAGATATAGATGAAAAAAGGTCTAGGAATCTAATAGAGAAGAGAGGGAGAGGTATCTAGAGATAGAGATGAAGAGTGTAAAATAGAGGTAGAGATGAAGATAGAAGCAAAGGGAGAGGAAGAGATAAAGATAGAGGTAGGAAGGTAGTGTTGGTAATGGAGCACGATTATCTTCCTAATTCAAAGGTTTTTGTTTTGGTTGTGTTTGGATCTTAGTTCTTGATGAGGGGTGTGGGGGGCTTGTCCCTCCCACCTTTTAGTCTCTTGCATAAGAATAGGTCATCCTATTTCTAAGGAGAGGCCCAATGATGCTTTTGAATAGCTAAAAATACCCTTAGACAAATACAAGATGATAGGAGCCTAATGATTATTGAAATTTGACTAAGTCTAAGAAATTATAAGATCCTCCAAAACCTAGAATCTGCATTATAGCTCCTAGAGATCTAAAACCATTCTCAAAAATCCTAAAACCATTTACATGAAATATAACTTAAATTATTAGGAAGTAAATTTCCATATGTAAATGTCACTTATAATTAATTGTATATTTCATGTATATAGTCTAAGGAAAAGGGAGAGTGTGAGAAATATAAGGAGGTAGAGAGATATAGGAAGAGAAAGAGAGGAATTTTTTCTTCTTGGAAATGAAAGCATGTTATAGTGTGCTCATGTTATAATGTAAGTGTGTTATTGTACACCCATTTTATAATGTGAGTGTGTAGTGCCCCTCCATGATTCACCCTTTCATGATGTTTGATAAATGTTGTTTTGGGTTGTTTAGTTTAATTGTTTAATTAATGGTGTTCTCGACCTATTGATTCATTGAATTAAATTATTAAGTAAAAATATTTAATAAATAGATATAAATATGTTGTTAATGGTTAGTAATAAATTTAAAAGTGCAAATAATATTAAACGAAATAAAATAAATTAAAAGTGTGAGAAAACATGATAAGATAAAATAAATATTATTATTTTGGAATGTTGTAATTATTAGATAGTAAAATATTATAAAAAGATAGAAAAATATTTCTTGTGCACATGCATAGTCTTGAACTAAATGCTGAAAGGAAACTTGTTGTTTTTATGAGATTTTTATTAGATTTTTGGAATTTCAATTAGAAAATAGCTTTTCTTGGTTGTGAATAATTATTATCTTTGACCGAGTAAAGGAAGTAATTTTGTCTGCAAAAAATTTACATATTCTGGTGGTTTTATCTTATGTTTTTAAGGGGAAGAGGAGAAGATGCATTTGGCTTCCTGGCCATTTCCATTTGGTGAGAGAAAATTTGTGAGGTGCAAACCCACAATTGCATTCATACATATCATCCTAGTTGTGATTACATGTGCCCTTCACATTTATCCTATGGTCGAATTTGTTAACCCAGCCAGTGTTATGTATCTGCGGCCTTTGCTTTGTTGAAGTATATCGGTTTATAGTTTGTGAATGGTGCCAAAAAGGATGATTTCATTAAAGGAAACATCAATTAAAGTTCAAGGAAAAAGTTCACACAGGTACTCTTGATCTGCCAGCTTCGCAAATACCTGAGTTCTATTTACCAAATCGGTCATCTATAACTTCGTTATTGGTATTCCTAACTATGAATAGATGGGTCAATGCGTATCTCAATACCTTTTTCTCTTGCTTTGAATTAGCGGTGTTGGTATTCTATTATTTTAGTTTTGGAACCATTGCTGCAAGTTCCTTAGTTAATGTTATTTTCTTCTCATAGGTGTCACTGTTCTTTATCTTGGCTGCAACCACTCCCATAGAGTTGTCAGCCAACTCAAACGTAGGAACTTTTATTTATTCCTTACCTTTAATTCTATTCCTCCAACTTGCACACCTCTTCTGTGGCTGTGGATGTGATCTATTCCCTACACAAAAAACATGTACCATTTTATGGCGTTCAATCCAACTACATTAGGGTATCTTTTTAATTCCTCTAGCTTTCATCAATCTCATTACTATTTGAATCACACCAGACCTGGCCACCCTTTGTCTACCCTTGATTATGTTTGAATTCGATTTTTGTTGGTTGCATTTGGTAATTCGAGTGCATAGATTTTGATGGCCTATGTTGGTAATCCATGAGTTTGGTTTGGGCATTCAATTCTTTTTTATAATTTGAAAGCTTTTGAATCCTCTGCATATTATAATTATTGCTGAAGGTTTTGATTTCACATTGATGACTGTATTTTATTACATTCGGGGGCCATTTTGGCATGTAGTTTTTGTTTGGTATTCAATGAGTACCCTTACCTAGGAATTCTATGTTTGCATATGAGTGGGAAATTGAATTTTATGTCTTATATCCAATAGTCGATTCGTGCATGGCAACCTCATGTTTATAGTGTGATTTATTTTCTGCATATTACATTAAGCTTTATGTCTAATATTGAATGGAGGCCTAGTTTTTGTTTCATGTGAATTCATTGTCTTAGCATGCGCTTAGGGTTTATTCTTATTTTTGCTTGATTACTGTTTGTGGTGGCCTCATTCCATGGTCAGCGTCTTAAGTCAATGGTTATGATCAATATTTGTATGGTGATCTTATCCTATGGTCTGTGACCTTCTATCGGCGATTGAGTTTTATATTTAGCATTTAATATTATGCTTTGCATATAAGATATGCTTGACATTTTGATATATAGTACTGCATTTCTTTTGATGATTATATATTATGTGTTTGATATTCGATATCCTGAACTGCGTATCATTTTGATATAAATATTATGTATGTAAATAAATGTCATAAATTGATATGTTGACTGTAAACTGCTTTCCGTTTAAAAATATATAGATGCATATATTATGGGTAAAGTTAAAGGAACAAATTCTGTCCATGTGAGTTAAATGATAATGTAGATAAATAAATAGGAAAATAGAGATATTCTATTTAAATAACGGGAAGGGTTGATAAAATTATTTGTAGAAAAATGGATTGGAAAATTAAATAGGAAAAGAAAGAAAATTGAGTTAACTGTATCTAGGTAAATGAAGGATTTAGTTAAATGAATGAATTTAATAATCTTTTAAAATGTTGATTTTGTTATATTCTCTAATAGTTGAATTATAAATAGAATAATTGATATTGTAGACATTTGAGAAATATTGTTTGAATAGTTGATTAGGTGAAGTTGGTGATTATGTAACTAGTGTAGAAAGTGTGCAAATAATGTCTCCCTTGGATGCACTATTTGGTTGATTTTATTAATGATTATTGTGTTTGATTTTGACATTGAGTTGTTTCTGGTTATTGTTCTATGGGGGGAGTCTTTTATGCAAATGGTCAATGATAGACTTCTAGAGGCTTGGGGAAAAGTCTCTTGTATGTGTATTTTATGATTGTTTCATTTTGAGAAATCTTGTATGAGGATTTCATGATTATTTCATTTTGAAAATGGTTGATAATGTCCTTGAGATGTGTGCAATAGGATCTTTCCTTGCACTTTTTTTACTCCTAGCACTTTTTTTTTGTAAGCAAGATGGTCTATGTCTCGCCCTGTATGTGGTTTCATGTGAATTGGTTAAGAGTGCAAGATGGCTTTACCTTGCTTTTTGTTTTGGGTCTTCTAGTTGCTAGTAGGGGGAGTGGCTTTCAAGTGGGGGTTGGGGCCCACAAGTGGCTGCCAAGATAACCCATTGAAAGTTGGATTAAACAAGTGATAACATCTAATTAACTAATCTTGGGATGGGTTTTCCACACATTAATAAGATAATTATTGTTGCCCCACTCATAGCCTAGAGTGCTAGTACAAGCTTAGGATGAGTTGGGAAAGTCGTTAGAGGTGCCAGGGCCAAGGTGGCTGCCAGGAGATCCTCGTTGGCATGACTAGACATCCTTGTCCCCATGAAAGGATGATGTAGTTTTGCATGGGTATCACTTGGGGGCTAGGGTTTGGAGTTAGTAGAGGGGTCAAACTGCTAGGATAGCCCATGATGATACCATATGATGACACTCTTCCCTATAGCAACCTAGCATTCTCTAGTCTTGTGTTCCCCTTGTTGTTTGTGTGCCTCTGGAAGTGGTGTTACTATTATGTGATGTTACGTTGTACTATGTTATATTGGAACCATGATTTGTCCTTTTGTGTTAAGCCTTATGTCCTCTTGATTGTTTTTTGGTGGGACCTTATTGTTATCTCCTAGCACGAGAGGTGAACCTTATGGTTCCACATGGTTGGGTGGGTTGTGCTTTTTCCTCCATTGGGTTTCCCTTGCTATTGTTCGTGAGCATGGAGGATGTACCTTTTTGTAGTAGATTTTGGATCTTGTACCAGTTTGAGGAGATAGTTGTTTATGTTATGTATTGAACCTGTATATCATTGTATCATGTAATGTAATCTTGATGTATACTCCCCAAGGTATATGGGAAGCATTGATGTAAGCTTGTAACAATGTAATGATGTACTCCCATGTAATAGAATTTGTATATGTACTCATTGGTTCTTAGTATATGATCTTTAATGATTATATATTTGATGTCATGTAGGGAAATGTATGTGTTTATTCATTTAATGCAATGGTTTTAAAATAAACTCTCTTGTTGCTAGTTAATCCACAATGTATGTTTAGTTTTGGATAATCGATATGATTGTAATGCAATCTAAGGACCTTAGAGGACATAGCTTATCTTATGTGGTATGTTTAGATATGTTTTACAATTCATGTTATTTCTTCTTTTTTTTAAATTATGCCACTATTGTAGTTTTTTTATGTGTTGTCCTTTGGGGTTCCGTTGCGGGGCGTTACAAAGTGTGTTATGGCTTAATAGTGACCAAAACTTGGCTCAATCACTATCAATCCATAACATGAGAATGTTATAATACACTCATGTTATGTCTTGTATGGGACTAGAAAGTGGTCTAGCCACTTTTTGGTCCCTTATCTTTCTACACTTACCCTCAATCCACTAGCCACATACTTCACATTGATGGAGAGCTTGAGTTTATCTGATTTGATTTAGACATTTTTTATGTTTAAAGGGGTTTTTATAACATCATTTTTTATAGAAAGGAGAATTTTTTTCTAAATAAGGTTTGAAGACTTCTTTATGTTGGAATTTTTAACAATTTCAAGGGTAGGGGCCTCATTATTATCTTAAGGATCAATATTATCAGCATGAGTCTTATTTGATTTGGGTTGCACAACTTGTTTGGTATTAGGATGATGTTAATTTGTGACTTAATAGCTAGGTTAGAAGAATAAGTAAGATGGTTTTTTAATTCTAACTTTATTGGTAGGAGTTCTAGTAGCAAGTTATATCTTGCATTGAGAATTAATGGATTATTGTGAGTACAGACCAAGTTAGCAAATAAAGGTAGTGAACTAATCCTTGGTGTAAATTAGGGGAAGCCCTAGTGGATATTGGATTTTCCAAATAAGATAGCACAAATAAAGGAAATATAATTAAATGAGTGTGTATTAGGTGCAAAATTAAAGGGAAATGGTAGGAATGAATAGTAGAGAATATATCTTCTAATATGAAATACTTCATGAAGTGTTGGCTAACTTCACTACATGATTAGGGAAGAGAATCATGCTTATACCCATTCTATAATTCTACCAATGATTCTCCCTCCTTAATGAAGTCATCTAGGAACTACCTCTCCCCAAACTAACCATTTCTAGGAACATTTCCCCCATGGTAGTTAGCCCTCGTGGCCTCACTAATCATAGCTTCAAAGACTATGAATTTAATACCACCCTCAACCACTTCTCTTTGGTTCCATGATTACACAAAATTATTGGTTAGAACCTCTTCATGGCCATTCATAGCACAAAAGGAGCTATGCAACCAAAATAAAAATAACCTAAATGATAGTATTTCTTTGAGTTTTGGTACAATAATGGTTCAAATCACAAATTTTTACCTCCCATGGAATTCTCTATGAAAAAAATAATACCTGAGTAAATAGCAAAAAATAAGAGTTTTGGACAAGGAACAATAATCCCAAATTGACTCCTAAATGATAATATCTACAATTCAAATAATTTTCATTAATTTCAAGAATTTTAACATCATGAATGTCAAGTAAATTCAAATTAAATAATTAATTTAATTCATGTGAATGTGAGGGATTGAATAAATGTGATTACAAAAGTTCATCATGATGTGAAAAGCTCCCTCGTAGATATAGAACTAAATGTTCTCCAAATATAGTGTTACACATGTAGGATCTTATATTTCATTACCAAAAATATGAATCTTGCAAACAATATAATTAGAAATTGTTATCTTGAGGTGCATCATCACATATAAATTAGTCATCAAGAAAAGTTATACCTAGAGGGGGAGTCCAATGTGGCATTCCATGTCACTACTCATTAGGGAGGGAATAAGCTAAAGGAATTGGGGGATACTTTTCCATAAACACCATTACATCATGGAAAGTATAGTACTAGCTAATCCATCCACCCCCTTATTACCTTCTTAGTAAGAATAGTTGATGATACAAAGTTTGAAATGTTTCAAAAGGATACGAATTTATATTATGTAATCCCTTATTTTCCATGTTGGGGTAGTTTCACTTTTTGTAATGTTGATAAAAATTTATGAATCCCCTTCTACTTGGATATTCTAAATTACTTTGTATATATCCCTTTTTATGCCCCACTAGTCTACAATAGCCTCAACTTCATTTTGGTTTTAGTACCCAAGTAGCCCACATAACTTTCAATCATATTACTTTAATTATTTCTCATGATTCCACCTAATCTAGCTAGGCTTAGGTTCCCTTTTGATGACCTGCCAAAATTAATTTTAGCCCATCCAATAGAGGGTTTCCATCTTATGTATTCTTTTATTCATATATTGTTGAAGCGAGAGTTGAACAAGTCTTTGGTGACATCCCAAATTTTATAAATTCTATATTCTTGACTAGATAGAAGAATCTTAGGATTTTTTTTACTTTAGCCACATTCACATTCTCTTTAATAGGGTTAAAAATAGAGAGAGAGAGAGAGAGAGAGAGAAATTATCTCAACCCTTTTAGTATCCCAAAAAATCATAGTGTTTCTTTCTTTCCATAATCTATAGGTCATATGGGGAGAATCTTGCCTCCAATTTCCTTCAAAATGGGATGCAAGAAAGGAGAGTTACGATTCCAATAGTTAAAAAATATGTTAAGGTCACTAGGCATTACCTAATGAATCTCAAACATAAAAAACTTATCTTCCCATATGACCCTAGAGTAGATGTAGTGAAGAATCATCTGGTTGACACATTCCTCCTAGGAGTAGCATAAGGAATACCTATTGGGAAAATGGGATCATCTTTTAAGAAGTTTTTTTATTAGTGAGGACCTTGTTATGGACAACAACCCACTAGAAAAAATTAATTTAGGGAATTAAATTGTTGTTACATATGTCCTTCCACTTTGATTTATACCTTGGTGAGTTCAGGGACAATGTGTACGTTGAGGATACATATTAGTCCCCCTTTAAACTAGGAGCTTAGATCAATTCATCATCTAGATGATAAAAGAAGAAATTTGGAATGAGTTTAGATAGTGTTTGATCTCAACAATGGCACTAGAAAGGTTGATATCTTCCTTCATAAGTATTGGAAGGGTTTCCACTTCTTATGATTGTCCTCATTGGCCATATATCCATCAAGTGTACTAGAAAATAATTTAGTGATATGTTGCTTTAACTAGGAGGTTGTATGATGCAAGCAAAGAGGGCCTCCATCCCTCCAATTATCCTCTTTAGTTTTAGAAATATTCTCCCAACAAACTAGGGAAATCCTTTTTTTTCTTCCATTCCCATCCATAGGAATTTATTTTTGATTTGGTCTATTTTCACAATCATATATTTGGGAATTTTGATTAATGAAAATTAATAAAATTTTAATGAATCTACTCCACAATTCCATTCCAAAATTTAGGGATGATTTTTTCATAGTGAGGGGTATTCATAGGTAAGTGGAAGGAAAATCAGCTCTAGCACACCCTGGTATTCTAATATTTTTTTAATACAAAGTGATCCCAATATTGAAGAAGTATAACTTACTTTTTTCATTGTTGATGTGTTGACTAGATATGATGGCATACTTGTCCAACATAACCTTCCAACCACATGTTGCAACAAGAGAGGAGGCATCAAACAAGATGACATCATCAATAAATTTTTGGTGGGAGGATGGGATTAAGGAAGATGTCGAATTAATACTAATAAGTGCATGGTAACTAATGAGCTTAAAAAATTTCCTTCCCAAAATTCCAATAAACATAATGAAAATATAGGGTAAAATGGGGTCACCTTGTCTCAAACCTCTTCCACTACTAAAAAAGCATGTGGGGGTCCCATAAATGTTGATAGAGAATATACGAATAGAAAATTATTGAATAAGCTGAGTTAGTTTACCCTTAAATCCAAACTATCTTAAGACAACAAAGAGAAATTCCCTAGAGTCTCTTTTATAGGCTTTATAGATGTCTAATTTTAGATCCGTACCATCCTTCTTGATTTTCTCCATAGAAATCAAAACTTCATGGCTAGTGAGGACCACATCAAAAAAAAATTACCCCAAAACAAATCCTTTTTTATTTAGAGATATAAGTTTATGAATAAAAGGTTGAATTCTAAGAACCAAAATATTAGATAATACCTTATAAATAGTATTACAAATATTTATAGGCATGAAATATTTCATAGAGTTAACCCCACCCCTTTGAGGAAAAATGATAATAAAGGTGGTGTTGAGCTATTTGATATTTTTTTGTATTAAAGAACTCTCTAGAAATAGTCTTGACATAAATCTTCACAATATCCTAGAATTATTGAAAAAAATAAGGGAGGGAAACCATCCAACCCCAGAGATTTGAAGGATCTAAAAGAGAATATTATAGATTTAACTTCTTCCTCGATCAGTTATTTGGTTATATCTTCATTATCCTCCTTGGTTAAAATTGGGCGACTAACCTGAAGGATTTGATTAGAGGTAGGGTTAGAAGATTGAGGTTGTTCCTTAAGGAGAGATTTTAAAAATGAAATTCTAACTTTCCCAAAATCCTCGTCAAAGGTGACCACAAAACCCTCCTCATTTAGGAGCTTAGAAGTGGTGTTCCTTTTTTAGTGTTTAAGGATAGATTGGTGTTGATAACTTTGGTATTTCTATCTCTCTCCATTAACCATTGAATTCTCAATTTCTATTTCTAAAACACCTCTTCCCTCGAAGAAATCTTAAGACATTCCAAACACATCATTTTTCCTAATTATAGTTATCAAGAATAGTTTGACCAACCACACATTGCCAAAAATTAGCCTATTCCACACCTTAACCCTATCTTTCACATGCTTTATCTTTTGAAATATTCTAAACATTGTGTTCCCTATAAAGATATAATGCATACTTCCACCAAGATTTTGAAATCTGGGTTGAAGTCCCACATTATCTCTTACTTGAAATGGTAAGGGAATTTTTTGTATGAACATCCCAATTTAGTAATAAAGGGTTGTGATGAAACCTAATTATTTTTAGGGAAACAAGGTAAATATTGGCAATGATATTTCAAGATTTTATGATAAGGAAGAAATTAAGTTTGAATTGTATGAGGTTGTTCCTTGTTCTTCTATTAGACCATGTGAAATAGATCCCTTCTAGGTCAACATCCATGAGCCTCACCTTGGTAATAAATTCCACCAAGTCAATCATCTATAATATTCTTCAATACCTCAATTTTTTTCTAAAGGAAAGAGGGGAGATATGAAATCCCCAACAAGAAACCTTCACAAATTCTAAAAATTACATAGTTATTTAAGTCCTCCCAAATAATTTTCCTTGATTCTCTATTATTAGAATCATAAAAATTGGAGATCATCCATTCATTAGTAGTATTCATGATAGATAATAGTACCCATAGGCTATATTTATAATAATTTAACTTGTGTCACATCAAATAGATAGGGTCCCACATAGTGACAGTACAATCAAAAGCTCCATCTGTGGTGCTTATACAGTAGTCCACTCCTAGCCAAAAAAATTTAGTGATTTGGTAGAAGGTAGCTTCAATCATCTTCACTCCCTGAATCAAAATTATATCCAAATTAGTTTTAATAACACAATTTTTAGTAAGAAACTACTTATGAGGGCTATTAGCCCCTTATGTTCTAGGATATAATCTTTATTTTGAATTTTTCCTAGAGGAAACCATATCTATTGTTTTTTCTTACCACTACCAACTTCCTTTATAGTTTCCCTTGATCTTGTCTCCCTTTGAGAATGTCAACCTAATATGTTATTAATTCTAACATCAGTAATTTTCCTATACTATTTTTGTGAGATTTCTCTTTTCTATTGGGAGTTATCCAATCCACCCCAACATCATACTTATTAGGGAATAGTTCATTGGCATTTGATTATTTGGGAGATGGTATTGAAAGCAGTCCAAAACTAGATGTACTCCCAAGTTTCTCACCTTTTAGTGAAGGGGATTAGTATATACTCCACCTTGGTTTTTTCTAACTTCTTTAATAAATGAGCACTAACTATTTTAGAAAAAAATATTTTTCATTTGATTCCACAAGGGAAACCACCTTATTCAATTTATTGGTAGTTTCATTCCCATTATTTTAATGTTACTAGATGAATAGATGAAATGGTTGACACAAAGAAGAATTGGTTGGATGTTATTGAAGAAGATAGAAGAAGTGATAACCCTAGGTAGTGAAAGTAATGAAGAATATAATGGGAGAAGAAATGCACAAGTTGTTGAACCAAGTGTAGAAGAATAGGTAGAAAATATAGACTAAGTGAAGAAATAGATTTTGAGTATAAAAAAAGATTATGATTGAGATTCCTAATTATTCAGGTAATTTAAATCCTAAAGGTATGATATATTAGTTTAATTATATTGAAGAATACTTTGAGTATAAGAAATTTTACATTCTAAAAGGTTAGATTTTCTAAGAAAGAATTGAAAGGATGTGTTACATTTTTGTTGAAATAAGTACAATTAAAAATAAATATAAGAGGACTTCAGAAAATATTAAAAAATCAAGTAAGTTTTTATCTAAGTTGAAGGCTTATTTTATACTTGAAAACTATTAGATAGATCTACTAAAGAGATTGTAGATACTGAGATAAAAAAAAAAAAAATAGGATTATGAAAAATCTTGATTTTATAGGATGACAATTAAGGTTGGATATAGTAAAGTTAGTCAAAAAAAAAAAAAAAAGTTTTAAAAATATAAAGGGTTTAAGAGCATAATTTATTCAAGAGGAGTTAAGTGTAATGAGATTACAATTAATTAATGAAGCATATCAATTTCCCCTGGTGGTGGAATAGAAGTTGGAAAAGATATTTTAGATGAGGAATAATAGAAAAAGAGGAAGAGGTGGTAGATTCTAGAGAGGAAGGTATGTAGGTAGTGGTAAAGGACATAGCAATGAAGATGTAGAAGCAAGAGGAAGTGATAGTTCATATCATAATAAGTGATTTAGTGGATATAAATAAAGTTGAGCTATACATAGTATAGACAATGGAATATTATTTTGAGGAACTTGTTTCAAGTGTAGAGTAGAAGGATTTATAAAATTTGAGTGACCCCAATCTCATGGAATTCAAAATTGAAGACTTGAAGGAAGCACGAGAGAAATAAATGTAGATGTAGATCCTCTTAGATAATCAAGTTGAGTAGATAAGTTAGAAAGAGGTGAATCTTTATTGTTAAAAATATTTTTGTTGAAACCTAATGTTATAGATTGAGATGAGAAAGTAAAAATAATAAATCTATTTAAAATATACAAGA
>VDFB02343843.1:117213-163971 GCA_007258455.2 Sequoia sempervirens | reverse complement strand
ATTTCTCCTACACCAACATCACTAATATAAAACACATCCCTGTGAGGAAATAGTGGAAATGGAGATGATCCTCCTGAGAAGGGTAAGAGACCTGGACAAATGTATGGTGAAGGCTCTCTCTACAATGTCATAACCAAAGAAAAAAGGGATGATGATGCTAGATGATAGTCAAAAGAAAGAAACCAAGATCATGAGGCCTATAGGGAAGTTGTGGAAACTCACATTTAACAACATGATCAATCTTAAGGCAAGTATGAAGGAGATATAAAGAAAGATAAAGATTACATTTCTCCTTCTTCAATTATACATAATGTAATGAGATCTCCCTCTCTCAATAGAGCTCTTCGTTTCTCAACACATGAAACTTCCCAAAATCTTGATGTTCCTCTAACTACACCATCTTGGTTAGAAATTTCCCTCTCAAGGAAAAGAAAAATAGTGCCTATCATTTTTCCAAAAGAGGATGTAGTAGGACAACTCTTTTAGAGGACTCCAAGGGTAAAGAAATTGAAAACTATAGCTAGGATGATGGAGGATGAAAATTTTGGGCATCTGATTATGGAGTTTCCCAACCCTTTATGCAAAAGGATCCTATCCAGGTTACAAAAATATACTATAATGTGACCAAAGTAGACTTAGGTTATTCTAGTAGGGATGGAGATATTCGTAATTTCTAGGTCATAGTCTCAAGGTTAGTGGAGAGAACAAAAAATGATAGACAAGACAAATATGAGCTAAAGAAATCCATAGAGATTCTATTGAATTGTATTAGGACTCTAATAGATCCCTCTCCTCAACCTCTGAGTCAAGAAAGTCCTTCCTTTGATCCCAATTCAATTTCTAGGAAGGCTATGATGTGTAGAATCCAAAATAATAGTTCTTATGGAAAGGTTGTCCAAAGTTGGTTACCCAAGATTAAAGTAAAGGGCCCTCTTTTGATTGAGAGGTTAAGAAAGGTATATGATGAGATTTTGGTGTTGAAGAATTCAATCAAATCTAAATTGGTCAATTTTAAGGTGGAAATGCATTGGCTATAGATTGATCATGAATTGATTGATATTATTGGAATGGGCATGGAAAAGGTTGCCTCTAAGAACATTGTTTCATCAAAAGAAGATACTCAAATCATCATGTGGAAAATAAGTATAGCATGGAAAATTGAAGTTATAAGATCTAATTTATTAGAGAAAAGGAAGTTGGTGGAGTGTGGTCACCTGAACACTAATTTCACTAAGAATTTTACTGATTTTGGATGTCTGATAATGAAAGTTGACAACCAAGGACACACCACACTTGAGGAATTAAAGGATGCTTTCTTCAAAGTGGTTAACACTTATTCAAGGGAGCAAGTATTCGATAAGGAGAAATTAAAAATGTTGGCCAAAACTGAATCGACATTGTCATGGAACAAGGACTCCCCTCTACTCATCACATGCAAAATGGATCCAATTTGAATTGCTAAGGCCACTTGGCAATTAAGAATGAGGAATGTAACTGTCTCACAATAGAAAAAAATTCCTACTATTGTGATGGACTTGAAGGATTACCAAGTACACGTAGTAGCTGCTCAACAAATATTGCTTGAAGGAGAGACTCCCTCCATTTCACATACCCAACCAATTTTGTAGTAGATGTCTTTAAGTTTCTCTGGTTTCATCTTTATAAGTATTTTTGAACTCGATTATTCTGATTCATTTAAGAATCTATTATTTTTAGTTATTTCAAAGACTCTGATGACAATTATGTTTTTAAAACTATAAATATGTCTTAATTTGATATTGCAAGGGTCCGAAATTTTTATTCCCCTTGCATTGTGATGCATGAGTGAGAATTGATCATAATAGAAGGATCAAAATTTTTAGTTTTAATATATTGTTGTGAATGCTTATTATTTGTTTGTAGTAAATTGTGAGTGAGATGCTAATTTTTATGAATACGTCTATGAGGTTAGATGCAAATTTGAATATTCCTTCCCTGTGAGGATGTGTTGTTCAGTGGTATTTGATTAATTTATTTATAGCAAATGTTAAGATTTTATTGAATCGAGTCAACAAGCTTTGATAGTCTAGTGTGTGAGATACAATATTAATTGTTTGCCAGTCCATTTCAGCATTGAAGTAGTTTCTTTAGTTTTAAAGCACTTTTCTTCGCACCTATTTCATGGTTATGAATAGGTGTTAGTTTTCCTTTCTTTCTTTTTGGTCAAAAGCATACCCTCGATTTATATATTTTCAAAAAATAAAAATTACATCAGAAGAGGGAGTTGTACCTCAATTAAAATTCAGAGGAATATTACCAATGCAATGGTAATCTCTCCAATTGTTGTGGATTGATTAGTCCTTATTGGGAATTATAAAGTCATTTTGTTTTTAATCTTATAAAGGAAAAATCTGTTCACCAATAGATTTTTGGTGACTCTATTGGGGAGGTGAATTGTGAAAGATTCAATACTTTGGTTTTGAAATTCTTGGTCATGCTGGAGTCTAAAACTTATACCAAAAGTGGAAAAAGGAGAGGTCTCCTTGATCCCATTTTTGAGGTTGTGTTAAGAGGTGAGTTTGATGAGGCTTTAAGGCCAAGGAGGAAGTTCATATCTAGAAGTAGTCCATCTTCACCTATTAAAGAAAATCCTCCCCTTTCTACCGATCCACTTGTCACTTGTCAAACCTTGGTCTTGCACAAAACCTCCATTCTTGTGACTGTCAACCTTAATCAGAGAATGGACCAATTAGTGCCATGGGGAGCAACCATTGGTACCTTGGCCCTTGGAGTTCAATTGAACAATCTTCCTAAGGGATATAGGAAAAAATTCCAAAGTTTAGGGGAGATCGAAAGGTTACCCCTGATGAACATTTGAATGCCTTTTTCACTGTATGTAGTGTCTTAGGAGTTCAACATGAAGATGTGGCAATAAGATTTTTTGTAGAATCATTAACAAATGCTGTTGTTGAATGGTTCTACCATTTTCCTAATGGATCCATTGATTCTTGGGCTAGCATGAGAAAAAAATTTGAAGATCACTTTAAGATGCAGAGGATGAACACACTCTTTTGGCCAAGCTCACCTAGTCAAAGAAAGAGATACATCAAACAATGAGAGAGCTCGTGGATCAATTCAATAGGACAATAAACTGACTTGAATATGAAAAGAAACCTTTTGAAGAGAATGTGAAGTGCTTATTTTTCAATGCTATGCCACCAAATATCAGCTTTCACCCAAGAAGGGACATAGTGGTAGGCTTGGATGCTACTCAAACACTAGTCGTTGGACTAGAAGATGATGTCATAACCCAATTTTATTGCTTATTTATCATAATATGGTAAATTGAATTATTGGATAAATTCAATTAAATATTAAATGAAGATTTTGGAATATTCAAAAAATTGAATGAAAGAAGTTGATTGATGTTGACTTTGCGTAATTTTGGAAATTATTTTATATGTTACCAAGAATTGAACGTTAATGATCAATTTTCAAGTGCAAGTGTGTGCAGCTGCAGGGTGAAAGGTTTAAGGATGAGAACACAGTTGAAGTAGGATTGATTAGCTGGATTGAATGGTAAGCCAGTTGGAATCTGGGTGCACACACCACAAATGACATGATGACTTGCATTTGAACTAATTTACATATATAAGAGAACGTAATTTCCTAACTTGAATTGTTTCAGTGTTTGAAAATGAATGGCTTGTAGATTAAATTTTCTACTCAAACTCTGTGTTTTTGAAGGAAACGAAAGTGAGTATTGTAAAGAAAATTCCTTTGTTAGTATAAATAAATAAATAAATAAATATATATATATATATAGATGCTCGAAATGAAAATTCAAGTTTCTTGTTTTAAATGATAGTGTATGGAACTTATAATCCATTCCAAACAAAAAATTTATACATGAATGCATATATATATGTAAGTAAAATAAATATGAATACATAAATATACATGCATATATATATATATATGTAAATACATTATTCAAATACAAGGTAAATGTGAATGAAATCATTTAAATACATATAGATGTATAAATATATGTATATATATACATATATATTACACAAATATATATATACATACATATACATACATACGTATATATATTCAAATTTATGTTGAATTCAAAGTTGATAACCGATATATTGTGAATCAGACTGTGGAAATCAATGAAAAATCTCAAGGAAAATCCATGATGGATGTTGCCTACTGAAATCATAAAGATAATATTCAAAATTAGAGGTTGGCAACTATGGTAGGAAAATCCATAATGGTAGCACCCAATTGCATGCTAGAAAACGTGGTTACCATTTTAGAATGGACAGTGGTAGAAGAAAGGAAGGGAGCAATTTGGGAAAGAATAAAAAAAGCAACAAAAAGGTAGAGAAGAGTATGTAGTGGTAGGAAAAATTTGAAGAAAGATTTGTCCAAAAAGCTTGACTATTGAGGTAATTCGATTTATTGAAACAATATCGATTTCACTATCTCTTTCTTTCATGTTTAGCTAGTGATTGTCATTGCATTTGATGAACAACTGATAGCATAGTAACATGCATAGTCTCTGTCTATGTGTCTCGACTTGAGCTAAAGGAAAAGTCTCAGCGACCACCCTCTAGGGATTGCATGGCTTACAACCTTCTTTTGTTTCGTACTTAGAATGGAGCCTTATCGGCTAGCCTTCTGTGCTAGAATGAGGCATCAAACCCTTAAGATGTGACTGTTACATAAGTTTGCATGATAATTAAGCCATATCATGGCTATTGATTATCTTATTCCAATCGAATGCATACCTTTTGGTGTTTGATTATGTAGAGGTTCACATTCTAAACCTATGAAAGATGATATAATTCTCTTTGTTACCTTAAAATGTATCGACCGTGTTTTATTTTAAATGTATTGCCTTCCATTATCGGCTAGGCCGATAATGGCAAGGGGAAAAATGTTCATTATTGAGAAATGTGGAAACCATAATTTCATAAAGAGGATTTCCCTCGATTAAAAGAACAATGGAATGTATAAGTTTGGGCTTCATTGTAACCTTGTAAGGAATCGATCCTCATGATCAATAGGATTATTTTTCTTTGAATAACATTCAGATTTGAGTCTGCATGACGTATATTGCTGCATGCATTATGGGATAAGCCAGGATGCCCATAAGGGAAAATTTGAATATAAATTTTGAGGTTAAGAATGGAACCACCCGACCATTGAAATGGGTTGAATCCAGAGCAACCTTGGTTGACAGTTGTAGCCTATATATATATATTTATATATGTAAGTAAAATAAATACGAATACATACATATACATGCATATATATATATCTATGTAAATGCATTATTTGAATACAAGGTAAATGTGAATGAAATCATTTAAATACATATAGATGTATAAATATATGTATATATATACATATATATTACATAAATATATATATACATACATATACATACATACGTATATATATTCAAATTCATATTGAATTCAAAGTTGATAACCAATATATTGTGAATCAGACTATGGAAATCAATGAAAAATCTCAAGGAAAATCCATGATGGATGTTGCCTACTGAAATCATAAAGATAATATTCAAAATTAGAGGTTGGCGACTATGGTAGGAAAATCCATAATGGTAGCACCTAATTGCATGCTAGAAAACATGGTTACCATTTTAGAATGGACAGTGGTAGAAGAAAAGAAGGGAGCAATTTGGGAAAGAATCGAAAAGCAACAAAAAGGTAGAGAAGAGTATGTAGTGGTAGGAAAAATTTGAAGAAAGATTTGTCCAAAAAGCTTGACTATTGAGGTAATTCGATTTATTGAAACAATATCGATTTCACTATCTCTTTCTTTCATGTTTAGCTAGTGATTGTCATTGCATTTGATGAACAACTAATAGCATAGTAACATGCATAGTCTCTGTCTATGTGTCTCGACTTGAGCTAAAGGAAAAGTCTCAGCGACCACCCTCTAGGGATTGCATGGCTTACAACCTTCTTTTGTTTCGTACTTAGAATGGAGCCTTATCGGCTAGCCTTCTGTGCTAGAATGAGGCATCAAACCCTTAAGATGTGACTGTTACATAAGTTTGCATGATAATGTAAGCCATATCATGGCTATTGATTATCTTATTCCAATCGAATGCGTACCTTTTGGTGTTTGATTATGTAGAGGTTCACATTCTAAACCTATGAAAGAGGATATAATTCTCTTTGTTACCTTAAAATGTATTGACTGTGTTTTATTTTAAATGTATTGCCTTCCATTATCGGCTAGGCCGATAATGGCAAGGGGAAAAACGTTCATTATTGAGAAATGTGGAAACCATAATTTCATAAAGAGGATTTCCCTCGATTTAAAGAACAATGGAATGTATAAGTTTGGGCTTCATTGTAACCTTGTAAGGAATCGATCCTCATGATCAATAAGATTATTTTTCTTTGAATAACATTCAGATTTGAGTCTGCATGACGTATATTGCTGCATGCATTATGGGATAAGCCAGGATGCCCATAAGGGAAAATTTGAATATAACTTTTGAGGTTAAGAATCGAACCACCCGACCATTGAAATGGGTTGAATCCAGAGCAACCTTGGTTGACAGTTGTAGCCTTAATAGGAAAAAGTATTGTTGAAACCTAAAATTTCTATTCCTTCTTGACTGAAATATTTGCTCAAGAATTTCATGATAAACATGTCAAACTTGGTTTTCTTTATATTATTAAAGTTTCTCATTGAATTTCCAAATATGAAAGTGTTCAAGATCTGAATATTAGACATTTTGTCCTTATTATTGAAACTAGGCTATTTGACTTGTTTATTTTCAGTTCATAGTCGAAACCCGTTTTGTATTTCAATAATGAACATTTACTTGTAAAGTGATCATTTAGCATGTAAACAACTTGAGAGCAGCAAACAAAGTAAAAACCATTATTTATCTTAAAATATAACTATTTAGTTTGAAACAATATTGTGTTGATGTAAACAATGGTTATTCTTTAGCAAACGACTCTGTTTTGTTAAAAAGTTATCCTTGTAGCCTAAAATAGCTTGTTTTATAACTGTTTAGTAGGAAACAATACTTGTTTTGTTTAAATAATGAATGTTCATATGCAAAAAACTTGTTTTATAACTATTTAGTAAGAAACAATACTTGTTTTGTTTAAACAATGAATGTTCATATGCAAACATCTTGTTTTATAACTGTTTAGTAGGAAACAATACTTGTTCTACTTAAACCATGAATGTTCATATGTAAACAACTTTTTTTATGATTGCTTAGTAGGAAACAACTGTCATTTTGTTTAAACAATGAATGTTCTTATGTAAACAACAATGTTACAGTATCACAGTTGTTAGAATGCAATAACAATAAGTGTGAAACTATTAGTATAGACTTGTTTTGATTCTTTATTTTTGACAAGAAACATCAAATGGAATACTACTTTAAGATTGCAATATGAATTTCATAATTATTTCAGAATGTATGCACAAATTTTAAACATAAGTAGGCACATATATGTGTATACACATAGACTTCATCTATGTACATACACATACTTGTGACATACCTTATTTTGTTTTTAGTACATTTTTAAAAGGAAAATGCTTAAGATGATAAGTAGAAAATAGTCATAAGAATGATATGACTGAGTGTTGAATTACTTTGTGAATCATAAATCTGATTTCTATTTAGAGTATAAATTAGTATTCCGTTTCTTCTTTTGAAGACATTGTGAAAGAATATTTAATACTTGAACAGAGCAATGATACCTTAGTTGACTAGAGCACCTCAGGGTAGAAATCCTGCTAGAGGGTAGATAGCTGTTATGAGATATATCTAGTAGAAAGTTACCTTCTAGGATAGGTGCCGAAATGGAGTTTAGAGAGTATAGGTTTGCTTTACCGGAACCTATTGTTTGTGGTTGTTGCAACACATTTATTATGCTTGGCCAAGCAATATAGTTCATTATGTATGTATGAACTTTGTGATTTCACTCTTTGCCATTCCTAGCATATATCTTTCATTTTCTTTTCTAACTTATAGATATAAATTGCATGTTGATGTATGGGCACACATCAGATTCCACCTTACAGATTGTTCTCTTGCTAAAATTTTTGTGCAGGGTCGGGCATTCTTCAAGTCAAAAGAATATTGGGGAAGCATAAGCTTCATGGTTGGGTGGTAAATCACTTCAGCCATGTTCTTGTCCACTAGTGGAGGTGAGCATCAAAGAAGAACCTTAGTTTTTCACAAGACTATTATAGTCTATCATGTAATTTGATGTAATACATTCATGTACTTGAGGGAAAATGTACAATGTAATGACTTTGAGGCCTTAGTATCCAAGTCAAACCTGATATTGTAATTTGAATTTTGAAACGAATATAAGAATCTTTGACTCATTTTAAATGGAAATGTGTAGCTATGATTGAATTTAGCCACTAGTTATGTCTTTTTAATTTGGAGTATATTCATGTGTCATTTACAATAATATTAATTAAGTAGTAATTTTGAATGGGATATTACATTTGGTATCAGAGCTTAGGGTTCAACTCTAGGCCTTTTGAGTCTACCATAGTTGACTAGGGGTAGTTGACCCTTGACCCAAAATTTGGATGTCTTGAGAATTGATCAAACCTGAATTGAATACAGGAATGGGAAGGTCAAAGGCAGGACAACGGAAAGGGAAAATTGTTAGAACCTCACGTAAGAATGATGTAAAGGAAGGAAACTCCAAGATAAAGGTTCAATAAAAAATTATCGATGACGAAAATTTAGCTTAGGCTCTTAGACGACTCAAGCTAGAGAGAGTCTTGAAGATTGAGGAGAAGCAATCACCTAAGATCAAAAAGATTTCTGCAATCCAGGACTGGCCTCTAGGGTGTGAACCCAATGCACCCTTGTTGACTAAAGAGGAAAAGGAGATCCTGTGCGCTCAACTATCCTCTTCTGCAAAGTTTGAAGTAAACTTAGATGATTACCTAGAGGAATGTCCTCAATCTGATACCTAGAAATCAGAATGATGTAACAAGAAGCCTATTGTAAATAGGGGTCTATTGACTCACATTAAATATAAATAAAATCAGATAATATTTTTTGGTGTGTTCAAGGAGAGACTCTAAAATTTGTATGATGCATGAATGTGTATGTCTTCTATATTGAGGGATGTATGTATATGAAAATTATGTATTGTAGCATAAGAACATTTATTCGTAGAATCTTGTGTTGAGATGCAATAAATGTGACTATGTTGCAGGATAAGTGTGGGACAACATGGTGACCACTAGGCAAGATGGGGGTGGTAGTGGTTCTTATAACAGACAAAACAAGAGATTGAAGAAAATTCTAGAGCTTTTGAATTGACAATAGTCTCACGTGGATCATATAGAGCAAGAGTTCTGAGTGGCATGCAAGGACCAGGACCATAAGAATACAAAAGGAAATCAAGGAGACAGTGGTATAGGGGCAGGTCCATGAGGATGAATTGAGGAAGAGCTTGGGAAAGACCTCAAAAGAGTAGCACTGCCAAAGTTTGATGGTAAGGCTATCAAAGTAGGAGCTGAGGCTTGGATTATAGAAATGGAAAAATACTTTGGGCTTTGTAACCTTTTTGAACAAACCAAGGCGAAATGGGCTGCATATCAACTCTTAAGTGAAGTAGTGACTTGGGTGGGATAATGAAAAGTTAGAACGAAATCTTTAGCCTGCTGAGATCACTTAGGAAATATTCCTCCAATATTTCAAGAAGAGATGGTTACTACAACTTTTCCTTGACAAGAAAGTGATAGAATTTCAGAACTTAACCCAGGGAAATATGATTGTGATTTAGTATTGGGAAAATTTCATCAACCTATTGAAATATGTGCCCTATTATTAGGGAGATGAATGGTTTCATATCTTAAATATGTGCAGTTTTCATCAGAATGCCAAGCATTAAGGTAAAAATTTCCCTAAGTTGAGAAGGAATTGGGAGATGAATGAGACTTGAGGAAGATTAGAGGCAAGTAATGAAGAGGAAACTACATCAGGAGAATATGATGAATCTAAAGTTAATTTCTTGGAATTTACCCCTGACACTGAAAGAGGTGGGGATGAGTACACCACTTTAGATGATGCTTCTTGCACGATGCTTACCCAAGGCCAACAAAACCTGAATAAAAAGGTATTCTGGATTCCAATAAAACTCCCACCCCTTTCAAATTCCATTCTTTTGCTTCCAGTTCTCATAAAGTTCCAGAAATTTCTCCAAACATTCCATCTATTCAAGCCCTTGATAAAAGCACAACTCCTTTTGATATTGTAGATTTTTATAAAAATTCAAAAATTCAAATCTCACTTTCCAAGTATTTGAAGGCAAACCTTGGTGAATAGGATAGGCTAGTAAGGTTTGTTAAGTCTAAAAATTCTGAAGCTAACCTAGTAGAAGAAGACCTGGTGAAACATGAAACCTCATCCTCTAAATCACCTTCAACTACTAAAAATACTACTTCAGCCACACTTGATCAAAAACCTAATCCTTTCTATATGGCCTTATGCATAAATTTCCATAGATTAACTTCATCATACATTTTGGAGCATTAGATAACGCAATGTCTTGTGACATAGCCAAAGCATGAGGGGTTTCATTACCAAAAACCTTTGGAAAATGATATTTAATGGATGCCAAGCAAGTCCCTTTAGCAGGGAAGATCAAAGATGCTCAGGTGGCCTTGGCAGCCCATCCTAACAAGAGGCTTAAGTTGACAATATTAGTCATAGATATATCAACAAGTTATGGTATGCTTCTCAATTGAAGTTTTTGCAAAGATTTAGGAGGGGAAAAATGGATGTATTGGTCCTAGGTGTTTATCTCTCTTGGTAATAAAAAGATCTACTTGGAACTAGAACCTAAGACCAAATTCACTGTCTTGAAGTTTGATGATCCACACTCTCAAATTCTATACATAGATTCTAGATTTGGAAATTATATGTTATTCTTTAAATACACTAACAGTGAGACCTCTTTTGGTCCTGACATCTCTTCCAAGTTATGGACACTAGAGTTTGATGGTAGTTGCTCCAGTTTTGGTTCTGGTGTTGGGGTGGTGTTAGTATCACCTAATGGTGATATAATTCCTTCCTCGTACAAGTTGGAATAAAATACCAGTAATACTATTGAGTATAAAGCCTTATTATTGGGAATGACGTTTGCTAAAGAAAAAGGAATCAAGAAGGTGAGGGCAATGGGTGATGTGGAACTAAATGTAAAATAGGTGAGGAAGGTGTTTACTATCAAGAATGATAGGTTAAGACATTACAAAAACAAAGTGTGGGATGAAATGGAATCCTTTGATGCCTTCTCCATTGAAGCAGTCCTAAGGGAACAAAATACTAGAGTAGACTCTTTGGCTATTTCAACATCATTACTCTGCCTTCATCCTGATTTTAAGGATACTGCATACTAGATTGAAATAATATATTGGCCTAATGTTCCATACAATGCAAAAAATTAGATTTTTTTTGAAAAAGACAAGTAGATATAAGATTTCTTGGAATGCATGAAGATGTTTGCAGAAGTATACTTTGAAGGCAATGAAACCATGTGTGAATAATTTTGTTCAAAAAAGAAGAAAGAGCTAGGAGAAGGTTTGGTTCAATTGAAGGGGAAGAAGATACCCAAGGGGTTAGTTTCTCTGGAATATTTGTTTGAAAAACATAATAGATGCATCAAGAAGAAGATGGTTGAATATTTAAATAGTTTTGAAGAATATAGATCTATCAATATAGGTATGTTGGATAACCCCAAGCTAGTATATATTGGAAAATGTTGTACTACTAATAAAAGGCCTATGTTGATTTAGTTGTTACTAAAATATAAGGATTTTTTCAATTGGTTCTATGATGATTTGAAAAACTTCAAGGGTGGACAGTTATGGCATCACATACCCCTCAAACTTGGTATGCCACCTTTCAGACAAAAGCAGAGAAATTATAACTTGAATGTTACTGATGCCATCTTTTGAGAAATTTACAAGATGTTCAAGGCTCGAATAATCTACCCTATCCATCACTCTAATTGGGTGGCTAATATTGTTCCAGTCTGTAAGAAAAAAATGGAGAGATAAGAATTTTCATGGATTTTAGGAACTTGAATCAATCATCATTAAAGGAAAATTATCCACTTCTGGGGATAGATCATGCATTGCAAATGATGGATGGATCCGAAATGATGTCGATGCTAGAAATTTTTTTTGGTTATAACTAGATTGAAACGTGGACAAAGAAGACCAACATAGGACCACCTTTGTCACTCCTTGGGGTACATTCACCTACAATAGAATGCCTTCTGAGTTAATCAATGTTTGGGCTACATTCCAGAGGGTGATGGAATTGTATTTTGGTGATCTATAAAATAAGATTATTGTTATATATTTGGATGACTTGATCGTTCTCTCTAAGAAAAGGGAAAACCATCTTAGGGACTTAGAAAGAATTTTACAAATATTCAGAGAACATGGCATATCTTTGAATCCTAAGAAGTTGATCTTTAGAGTTATATATGGTAAAATATTAGGATACATCATTTCCAAGGAAGGAATTATAATTGATCTAGAAAGAGTTAGAGCCATTCAACAACTAAGTCTTCTAATAGGACTAGCATGAAATCTTTCTTTAGACAAACTTTTTAAAGAAATTTGTTCCATATTTTTTAGAAATCACCAAGCATATAGCCTACATGATGAAGGAGAACCGAGGCTTTAAATGGAGCAATGCTGGAAAATAGGCCTTTGATGATATCAAGATAGCCATCATCAATGCTTTGGTGTTAACACATCTGGACTTTGATAAATATTTCATCATCTACTGTTATGCCTCAGAACACACAATGTTCATAATTATCCTCTAGGAGAATGGTCAAAATATTGAGGCTTGCATTACATTTATGAGCATTCCACTAAAGAAGCATGAATTGAACTAATCCCAAGTTGAGAAAGATGATTTTGGAATAAAGTCAAGCAATTTAGGTTTTACATCTTACATTCTCACACCAAATTTTTTGTTCCTAATGCAGCAGTGAAGAGTGTACTCATACAATAAGAGATTGGCTGCAATAAAAGAGGTACCTAGGCAACTAAGGTGTAAGATTATGACTTACATATCAAGCCTACTAAGCTGGTAAGAGGCAGGGGACTCTATAAGCTTATTGCTGAAAATGAGCTAGAGGAAGGTGAAGTTTCCCTAACAATATTGTTTGTAAGTTTGTAGGATCCATGGTTTTCTAATGTGGATCATTACCTTACCTATGGAGAGTGTCCCTCACACCTTTCCTCGAAAGAGAGGAGGAACCTCAAATTCAAGGCATCCAAGTACTTGATCTGGAATGATAATCTTTATAAGAAAGCTCTAGATGAGACATTTCTTAGGTGTGTGGATAAAGAATAGCAACAAAAGCTTCTCAAAGATTTTCATGAAGAAGCTTATGGAGGAAACTTCTCTTCCTCCATTACAGATATTAAAATCCTTTGGTACTACTACTACTGGCCCATGTTCAAAGATGCTTATCGCTAGGTGGAAAACTGTGAGAAATGCAAGAGATTTGCAAGTAGACCCCAATTAGCCACACTTCCATTGAGATCGATAGTAATTGAAGAACCTTTCAAACAATGGGGATTAGACTTTGTGGGGCCAATTAACCCTACTATGAGTGTAGGGAATACTCATATTCTAACGACCACATATTACTTCACTAAGTGGGCTTGCCATTAACTTCTTCATGATAGCCATTAGATTTTTGTTACTAGACTCAGCTTGCCCATTTCCTCGGGGATGATAATCTAATGGATGAGAGAGAAAATACAATCATTCCCTGCACTCATAACTTTTCTTTCCATCGACTTAGCTTCCTTTTTGAATTATTTTCTTTTTGGCATCAATCTTTCAACTAATTGTCAATACCTTTTTGGCTACCGCTTAGGTTTTATAATTTTTTTTTCTTGCAAAGAAGTTTCTTTTCAAAAGGTTATCTATGAAACAAGGCAAGTTTTCATAGTTTTAAGAAAGTATTTTGGGACCAACATTCCTTTTCTAACCATTCCCAATTTCGATAAGTGTTGAGGACATCATCCAAAGTGAAGCCTATTAAGAAGAGGTATGTGAATAAAGGACGATATTTTTTGGGTTTGACCAAAATTTTCTAACTTCATCAATTTTTGATGATGTTCTCAAAAGCCATTCAAATATCCAACTTAGTTGAATGTATCAAGGTTATTCGATAGTGGTGTCAAGTGGCATATGTGTCAAACATTAAATGCTGCTAGTTCTAAAGTGGACAAAATAAATGCTCGATCATGTAGAATTAAGGTATCATTTGGGACATAATAATTCCTTTTGGAAAGTGTAATTTCAGAAACTAAGAAGGACAGACATACAATCGACACTTGAAGAAGTAGTTCGAGCAAGAATGTGTGGCATATTACTAGGTAAGTGACATTCCTAAATCTTTCTCTAGTAATTGGATATTGCTTTCTCCAACATAGCATTGTTGAATTCTTTTTTAAGGCTAATATTTTGGAAAAATGAAACATAAATAGTTGAGGGAATGATAATTTATTTGTTCTAGATAGCTCTCTACCTGAAATAGGTGATACAAGGTTACGACATATAAATCTGGATGTTTTTTAGGAGAGAATTCATAAGCCAGAAAGGGACCTAATTACTCAAAGGGTAGTAGAAAGTGGTCTTCTTCAGGCTGCTACATTCCCAGTAGCAATATAGTGCATGGAGCTTGTGTTAGAATGCATATCTTGTTATAATCCTAAGACGAGAGAAATTCACATTTAAGAAAACAATTCGTTAGTAACCTTGGATAGAGCCACTATCAACGGGTGTTTTAGGTTTCCAAGAGAGGGAAGTATACTCCAATTTCAATTTTACCCTATCTTAGTGTCAATTTCTAGAAAATGAGGGGTATTATCAAAATTGCATCACAAAGGAATGGTTTGACACTCCCAAGAAAGGAAAATCACAACTCCCTAAGAAGATGCATAAATCACATTTCAGGGAATAAATTTTAGATATCATCATGCTATTGCATAGGGTTAAAGGGAGTATGGATGCTCACGACTTCAAAGAGTGGATGCATTTCTTCATATAAGCTATCTATGTTGGCCAATAATATTTGGACTGGTTCATCATAATCAATGATAGGTTGGATGACACAATAAGGAGTATTGTTGCTAATAGATCATTTTACATGTCTTCTTATCTTTTCTATGTCCTGACCTGTACAAGACCCTAGATTGGCCTAAACCTTGTGGATGATTTTGACAAGAAAATTCAAATCTATGATTATTAACCTAATTTGTAGCTTGAAAAAGGATATAAGAATTTCTCAAGGGTAAATGATGTATTCAGTATAAAATTGGTTATGGAATTGCAAGGTGATCTAGGTAAAAGGGTATCTCCTGAGGCTTTCCAATTAGTTACCAAGTATGGTAGCCTTTTTATACAGTTTTAGACATTTACCTATCTTAGGGTTGGTGGATTTGATGATTTCCCTCTTAAGCTACATAGGTATGTGGAAGATAAATTCATCTTGATAGAATTTTGTCATCAAGTTATAGAGGTAAGTAAAAGGTGTGTAGATAGAAAGAAGGATGGGATTCTATTCCTAATTGATTTAGGGTATTATGAATGCAAGTCTTAGTCTAATTCCCTTAATTTAAAGAGAGATATTACAAAGTTAGACTCCTTTGGAACTTATGAGAGAATGTTCCCATTCTACAACAAAAACTATGTAAGGAATCATTTTACCTCTGTCCTAGTTATTATCATATGCCTCACCTTGAAGATTTTTGGACAGATTGTGTGGATGACAATGAAGTGAGGAAAAGAGATTGGATGAGGCTCTCCTTGGTATAGATATCCAACTTAAAGTTGGGTTGGAATATAAGGGGAATACAAGATGAAGACTCTAATTTAACTGATTCAACCTATGTCAAATGGATATAGACACAACCCTTACCACCTGTCGATTGGAATAGTGAAGAAATTGAAGATCTTCATATCAAAACTTTGACAATCTTGAAAAGGACAAAAGTTTGGTTAGCCAAGAAGAAAGTGGAAACTACTAAGGCCCCATCAAAAAAGAAGAGAGTTCAAGGAAAAAAAGGTGCTATTCATACAAGCACAATTTCTCCTACACCAACATCATCAATACAAAACACGTCCCTATTAGGAAATAGTGGAAATAGGGATGATTCTCCCAAGAAGGGTAAGAGATATGAAAAAATGTGTGGTGAAGGCTCTCTCCCTAATGTCATAACCAAAGAATAAAGGGATGATGATGCTAGACGATAGTTAGATGAAAGCAATCAAGAACATGAGACCAATAGGGAAGTTGTGAAAACTCACATTCACAAGCATGATCAATCTAAAAACAAGCCTGAAGAAGGTATACATAAAGGTAAGGATTTGATTTCTTCTCCTTCAAGCATACATAATGTAATGAGAACTCCCCTTCTCAATATAGGTCTTCATTTCTCAACACATGGAACTTCCCAAAATCTTGATGCTCCTTCGATTACACTATCTTGGTTAGAAATTTCCCTCTCAAGGAAATGGAAAATAGTGCCTATCATTTTGCTAGAAGAGGATGTAGTAGGAATTTTTTTGTAGAGGACTCCAAAGGTAAAGAAATTGAAAACTATGGTTAGGATGATGGAGGATGGAACTTCTGGGTATCTGATTATAGAAGTTTCCCAACCTTCTATGTAAAAGGATCCTAGCCAAGTTACAACAACAAACTATAACATGACCAAAGTAGACTTAGGTCCTCCTATCAGGGATGGAGACATTCATAATTTCTAGGTCACAACCTCAAGGTTAGTGGAGAGAACAAAAAATGATATACAAGACAAGGATGAGATAAAGAAATCCATAGAGTTTCTATCAAATTATCTCAAGACTCTAATAGATCCCTCTCCTCAACCTCCAAGTCAAGCAAGTCCTGCCTTTAATCCCAATTTAGTTGCTGGGAAGCCTATGACGTGCAAAATTTAAAAATACATTTATTATGGAAAGGTCAAGTCCAAATGTGGGTACCTGAGATTAAAGTAAAGGGGGCCCCTTTGATTGGGAGGTTAAAAAAGGTATATGATGAGTTTGTGGTGTCAAGGAATTAGATCAAATTTGAATTGGTCAATTGTAAGGAGGAAATGCATTTTCTATAGATTGATCATGAATTGATTGATATTATTGCAATGGGAATGGAAAAGGTTATGTCTGAGAACATTGTTTCATCAAAAGAAGGTACTTAGATCATCATGTGGAAAACAAGTATAACATAGAAACTTGAAGTTATAAGATCAAATTTCTTAGAGAAAAGGAAGTTGTTGAAGGAGCGTGATCACCTGAACAATAATTTTAGTAAGAATTTTACTGATTTTGGATGTACGATAATGAAAGGTGATAGCCGGGGACCTATCATGCTTGAGGAATTAAAGGGTGCTTTCTTCAAAGAAATTGAAACTTATTTAGGGGAGTAGGTATTCGATAATGAGGCATTAAAGAAGTTGGCCAACATTGACTCAACATTGTCATGGCACGAGGACTCCCCTGTACTCATCACACACAAAATGAATCCAATTTGAATTGCTAAAGTCCACTTGGTAGTTAAGAATGAGGAATGTAACCATCCTGCAATAGAAAAAAAATTGTATTGTTGTGATGGATTTGAAGGATTACTAAGTATGCATAGCAGTTGCTCAACAAATATTTCCTAAAGGAGAGGCTTCCTCCACTTCACATACCCAACCAAATCAATAGTATATGACTTTAAGTTTCTTTGGTTTTGTATTTAGAAGTATTTTTAAACTCGATTATTCTAATTCTTACAAGAATCAGTTATTTTCAATTACTTCAAAGACTCTGATGACAATTATGTTTTAAAAACTATAAATATGTCTTATTTTGATATTGCAAGGGTCCAACATTTTGGTCCCCCTTGCATTGTGATGCATGAGTGAGAATTGATCATAATTGAAGGACCAAATTTTATAGTTTTAATATATTGTTGTGAATGTTTATTGTCTGTGTAGTAAATTGTGAGTTAGATGCTAATGTTTATGAATAAGTCTATGAGCTTAGATGAACATTTGAATATTCCTTCCCTGTGAGGATTTGTTGTTCAGTGGTGTTTGATTAATTTATTTTTAACAAATATTAAGTTTGTATTGAGTCAAGTTAGAAAGCTTTGATAGTCTAGTCTATGAGCTACAATATTAATTGTTTGCTTGTCCATTTCAACATTGAAGTAGTTTCTTTAGTTTTCAAGCACTTTTATTTGAATATATTTCATGGCTATGAATAGGTGTTAGTTTCCCTTTCTTGCTTTTTGGTCAAAAGCATACCCCCACTTTATATATTTTCAAAAAATAAAAATTACATTAGAAGAGGGAGTTGTATCTCAATAAAAATTCAAAGGAAGATTACCAATGCAATGGTAATCTCTCCAACTATTGTGGATTGATTAGTCCTTATTGGGAATTATAGAGTCATTTTGTTTTTGATCTTATAAAGGAAAAATCTATTCACCAACACTATGTATGAAGCTATTGAAGACTAGAGCTAAGGCAAAGACAAACATTTGGTACCTTGTGAGGGAGAGTCCAAATTTTCTCTTGACAAGAACAATTCATGTCTTACGATAATGGCGTCTGCTCTCACTAAAAAATCCTCTCCTCTTGGAAAACCAGATACTTTAGCTATAGCTGCCTCTGATGCATCTACCTTCAGACCCCTAACAATTGCCTCATCATTTTGTAATGTGCTAGAATTTTTTTGGGTCATTACCTCGTTAATTTTTGTAAGCTTCAAGAAATATCCATCCAACCAACTTGCTGGAAGATAGGAAAACATTATCTGTCTTCTAGTAGTAGGTTATGTTGTTGGTTTCCTTCGTATAATATCAACCCCCATTGCAATGCCTCAGTATTCTGCAATCACTTCACAATTCTTCCCTATTCTATTCTTGCTTTGTCACCCCAATTATACCAATTCTACCGTGGTTGTATGTTGTATCACTCAAATACACTCCTTAACTCAGTTGCCTATCATTTCTTTCTCCTCTTTGAACTTTGTATCTTTTTAAAATGGTGGAAAATGAAATGGAAAAAAGTTTTGCACAATTTTTTTAAAATCAAGAAAACTAAGGAATAATCATCAATACCCCTACCCCCAACTAAATTTTTTAAGTGTCCTCAGTGTGTACAGTTTTGGCGGAGGTATAAATTAGTAGTGGAAAATTAAACATGATATTTGGCATGCACAAATGAACTAAAAATATGCATAAAATTAATAATCTTCAATATTAATAATAATAAATTAATGCATAGTGTAGTTGTAGGAATGGTTTGAATTGAAATGCAGCTCGTGCAAAGTAGTTAAATGTCACCTAAAGATTGATTTGAAGTGATCTACTATGGTTACTATGAACTTTGTGTAATGATGGTGTGAAATTAATGACAACATAGGTGACACATGGAAATATATGGGAATGATGGATGAAAAAGGCTATGAAAAGTACAATATGTGTGAGTTGAGATTCATTGCATGGTACAAGGGAGTCAAAAAATGTAGTAGGATGGCTACATATGTATAGAATAAATAGGCTACATGCAATAAAGTGGAATATGTATGGCTGCATGTGTGAATGGATATGGTATGAAGTGATGTATATGTAATTAATATGGGGGTATGTGAAATGACTGATAGGAAACTGCTATGAGCTCATGTAGTAATAGGTCCCTTCTGTAGTGTTATCACCTAGGGGTGTGATGTTGTAGGTCCTTGTTGCATCTGCTATTGGTTCAAAAAATAAAGATATTTGAATGTCACCTGTGCAATGTGTGCATGTGAGATGTGTGATAGAACTATACCTATGAAATGTTAGTGGGTGACTATGTTTCTAATCTACTGATATTACCAAAGAACCACTTGTTAATAATTTTATATTTGTGGCTCAAATTGATGCAGTAATGATAAAATAAACTCATCCTTCTATAATGGATATTTTTAAAGCTTCAACCTTTGGCCATTAACTAGTAATAAAAACTATACATCATCAATTGTTTATAGCTGAATTGCTCCATTTGGAAATACTATTTTTATCTCATATGGCCCAAGCCATATAGCTTGCAATTTCCCTTTGGAATCTTTGTACCTTGAATCTATAGTAAATCCTAATCACCTGCACTAAATTATTTTGATTTAATAAATTATTCATGCCAACATATTCTTTATTTTTAGATGATTTTAATATGGTGTATGAATTCCATTCTTATTTCATCTAATGCATTGAGGTTATGCAATCTCTCTTTCTATGTTGTTGACAAGTCTATGCCCAATTTTACTACTATCTTGAGAGTCTTTTATTTAAAATCTATTGGAAGTAATTCCTTTTTACCATACACCAACTTATATGGTGTAAAATTTCTTGTTGTATTCCAGGTTATCCTGTAAGCCCAAACTACTCTAGGTAACCTGGCTGCCCAGTCCTTCTTGTGGAGTTGCATTGTCTTTGTTACGATGTTTTTAGTTTCTCTATTAGTGACCACCACTTGACCATTATCTTGAGGGTTGTAGGGTGTAGAATTTTTATGTTTGATCTCTTATATTTTGTACTAGTTTTATGATCAAATTTGATGTAAACTATGACCTCTAGTTTGTGACAATTTCTCTGGGAACACCATATCTTGTGAATATATCTTCATAGATAAATTTGGCCACATTCCCATCTCTAGCAAACTGCAAATATTTACATCCAACAATTTGGTAAGGTAATCTATGCAAACCAATATGTACTTGTTATTGGATGTTGCATAGATGGGAACAATAAAATCTAGTCCCCATTTATCAAATGTTGCTACTACTAGTTGTGGTTGTGATGGCATCTCATATGTCCTTATTGGTATTCCCATTCTCTGACATCTATCATAGCTCCTAGTGTAATTTACTACATCTTTATAAAGTGTTGGAAAATAATAGCCAGTATTCAAAATCTTAAGATTTGTCCTCTTTGCTACAAAGTGTCCCCCACAAGGTTCATCATGGTGTGCTATGAGAATATCATATAATTCATCTTCTCTGATGCATCTTCTTATTATGTTTTTCAATTCTTGTATAGAATAAATACAGTGCTATCCATGAGTAAGGAATTTTTTTTGAACTAATTTCCTCTCCTCCCTTAGTGACAAAGGTGGTGGTGTTTTCGTTGCTACTAGATAGTTGGCTATGTTTGCATACCAAGGTGTATGTAGAGAGAGAAAATAGTTTCTCATCTGGGAATGAATCATCAACATATTCTAATTTGATTGGAAGTCTAGAGAGGATATCTATTACTACATTGGCCTTCCTTGGCCTATCCACAATAGTTATACCAAATTCCTGTAGTAGTAGTAACCACCTTACAAGTTTCCACCAACTATTGGTTTTTTCATTAGATACCTTGTTGTTGTATGGTCAGTATGTATGAAAACAAAATACACTGTAATGTAGTGTTTGAATTTTTTATTTGCATGAACCATTGTTGACATTTCCTTCTCAGTTATTGTATAGTTGAGTTCTACCCCTTGAAGGTTTTTTTCGATATAATAAATGGTATATACTCAAGGTTTCCATCCTTCTATCCTAGTATAACTCCTATTATAAAATTAGAAGCATTTTTATGGATATGGAAAGGTAAACTCCAGTTTGGTCTTCTTAAGATAGGGGGCTTGGTTAATGCTACCTTGAGAGTTTCAAAGGAATGTTGACAAGTAGTTTCCCATTCAAACTCTACATCCTTAGATAATAAGACAAATAGTGGCGTTGCAAGTTTACTAAAATCTTGTATGAATCTCTTGTAGTAGCTAGCATGGCCAAGGAAGCTTCTAACATCCTTTTGTCTTTGGGGTACAAGTAATGTTGATATTATCTCAATTTTGTTGGGGTCTACTTGGATTCCCTTATTGGACACAAAATGCCCCAAAACTACTCCATCAGTCATCACCATGAAGCATTTTTCATGACTTAGGGATAGGTGTGGATCTCGACATATCTTTAATACTTTCTCCAAATTGGCAAGTGCTTCTTCATAGTTATTCCCATAAGTTGTAAAATCATCCATGTAAACCTCCATGGAATCATGTGCAAAGTTTGAGAATATGCTTTGTACTGCCCTTTGGAAGGTGGCATGTGCATTACATAGCCCAAATTGAAATACAAAGTAAGAATATGTACCCCATGGGCATGTGAAGGTTTTATTGCCTTGGTCTTTTGGGGCTATCTTAATTTGATTATATCCACTAAATCCATCCAAGAATGAAAAGTATTTCTTTCCTACTAGTGAATCTAGTACTTCCTAGTTGTTGCATTCAACTCATGGTATTCTACACACACTCTCCATTTCCATCCTTCATTAGGTACAATCACTAGTGGTGACACCCATTGACTATCAAAGATTGGGTAGATGAATCCTGCATCCAATGACTTTTATAGTTCTCCTTTGACTATGTCACAAATTACAAGGTTTATTCTCCTTTGGGGTTGCATAATCGGTTTATTACCTTCATTGATGTAAATTTTATGCATGCATAGGTTTGGTTCTATACCCTTCATGTCATGGTAATCCCATGCAAATGTAGTTGCATGTGCTTGGAACACATTCAACAATGAAGTCTATTGTGTAGCAGTCAAATGACTGCTTACTTTTAATGTCTTTTTTGGAATAATCTCTAAAGTCAAAGATGATGTTTGAACAGATGAAATTTCAAGACTTTCTATATTTGGAATAAAATGATGTGGCAATAAGGTGTGGAAAATTTGGGAAATATACTCAAATGCATTGGTGAGAATTATGTTTTGTAGGGGGTCTTGCAAACATGTTAGACAGTCATGTTGTTGTGGGTCCCTAACATAATTTCTCTACATGATGTTTATAATAAGTTCATCTTCATCTTGGTTTTCCAACAAGGGACTATGTTCAATAGTCATCAAATTTTGTAAGGAGTACTAGTCTTCCTCATCTAGGGCATGCCATACAATTTTCTCTAAATCTATATGTGGTTGGGCAAGTGGATAGAGGACTAGTTTCTTAGTCATATTTCCATTGGAAATGATCATGTTACTAGACCTGCAACCTATAAAGGCATTTGCAGTTTCCAACCAAGGTCTCCCTAGGATGAGGGGATCTCCTACAAGATTAGCTTTAGGCTGCAATACCATAAAGTTTGCAGGGTACTCCCATGAGTATAATATTATCTGCTAATTGTAACATAGTTGTTGTAGGTCTAAGATCCATTAGTTGTAACAATTTCATGGTTTCTTTGGTCATCACATTAATGGCTGCTCCAAGGTCAATTAAGGTATTCTTAGTGAGAGTACCATTGATTTTGACATCCTCTATAGGGCTTCTAGGATTTGCATACTTGGGGACAATTATGTTTCCCAACATAATGTTTGCAAGTTGTCCTACATCACTCACCTCAACCCCATAGGTGGGGTAGTGTATGGTGTCATTGGCATAAACTTGTTGGAAAAGCTTATTATTTGGGTTAGGTGTAGGTTGTGCTAGAAATTTAGGTGCTCTTGGTGGATTTGGTGTAGTTGTTGAAGGGTTTGGAATCATGGCTTGCTATTGTGGCTATTGATAGTTGAAATTTTGTTTTTTCCATTGCCGACCTCTTTTCCACTGAGGTTGACATTGATTTTGCTAGGGTGGCCATTGAGAATTATAATTAGGTCCTTGGTAATTTTGTGGTGGCCACATGTTTTTTTTTATGATTCCAATTGGATTGGGGCATTTTCCACTGTGAGGTTTGTGCATTGGCTCAATATTGAGAGTTCCAACTAGGAAAACTTGCATTACTAACTAGAAATGACATGTTATAGCTCAAGGGGTCTTGGTGCTGTTACTTGTGAAATTTTAAATTTTAACTTCCAAAGCCCATATAAAAAAATCCTAAAAGTCGTGCCTTCATTAACTTCATGTATATTCAAATCGTGGTTCCAACAAATTTTATAACTATTGCGACCTTGCCGATTTTCCTAACCTGGTCACCAAGCTCTGAAATTCGAAAACCACCTGACCTATTTTACAACTTTTGGAGTGATATTCTATGTAGTCAAATATATATGAAGTTCACAAAACTCTAGAACTCCTGATTGATGGTTATAAAGTTCCACTTCTTAGCGACTGGGTGACTTCATTAGGATGCCCAACTTTTGAGGTGTCGGCTCATTAAATAAGTTGCACGACGCCTTTAAGGAATGTCTTCTCAAACACTTTGAAATGTCAACTTGAAATATAATGTAATCTGTAAAATCCTTTGAAAGGACAACTCTTAAATGAGGAAGTTGGAGAAAAATATTTTGTAGCATATTGGCACGTTTCACTTGGCCAATAAATGATCACTTCTCGCCACCAAAATTAAACAAGCCTACATGCAAGGAAAGGTAACAAAATTTTTCAATTCTAGGATTTTCCAAGATGGTACTTCCTGGTGAGGTTAGAGAATGGGAAGATGAACCTGTGCCTATCATGCAACCTAATTTGAATTGGCCAGAAGAACAACTCGACATCATTTTTGAACTGCATTCACTAGCCTGTAAAGAGAAAACCAGCTATGCCGAGTATAATCAGGTAATATTCATTTTAGAAGAAGAAGAAGAACGCGCTAAATTTCACAATTTAGTCATGGAGATGTAGTTAGAATTGTTTAGGGTTCTAGCCCCTCTAGTTGTTTAACAACATGCATGGATCTTTTTACGACATGTAATGATAACATCTTTTCCAAAACTGTTCCCGTCTCAGAGTCTTTTTGCCTTCCGGTTGTTTTCAAGTCCGTTACTGTTGTAATGTAATAGTTTTGGTTTGCCTATATATAAACCTCCAAATTAATGAATGGGGATCTTTTATCTTTTGGGGGGGAGAATAAGGAAAGGAGGGTAGCAATTTTTGGTTTTCAACACAATTTTATTGTACAAAAAGGTGGAAACTTTGAGCTCACTTATGGGCATTAAAGAAATCAAGAGATATTTTGAATCTTTGTGTTTATCAATATTTTCTTTGATTGCAATCGAACTATGATTCTTTGTAATCTCTTTAATGTTTATCTTTTATATCAAGCTAAGTATGTGATTATTTCTAGGACTTTGAGTCTAGGATAATTCATTTGTTGAAAGAAATTTGCTGATCATTCTTTTCTTATTTCTCATCGTGGGTTTAAGATGAATGAGATTTGTATGATTTGTCTACATTATTCTCATTTTGAATTGACCTATCACATTTACTTTCATGGTTATGGGTAAATGTTTGTGTACCTTTTTTGCTTTCTGGTTAAAAGCATACCCAGTTGTCTCATTTATTACATGTCATTAGAAGATAGCCGCGCCTTGTAAAGTAAGCATAGAGCACTTACAAATAATATTGTAAGTGACTCAATTGTTGATGATATTTATTCTTCTATACGGGCATTTTGAGTCATTTTCTACATTTATTTTTTCAAAGGAAAAATTTGTCAGCCAACATATTTTTGGCGACTCCGTTAGGGAAACAATAAATAATTGATGTCCTTTTTCCTCAAAAAAGTTTAAGGTACCTCCCTAAGGACAGAGGTTGGCGACTCTGTGAGGCGTAATGCACAAAGAAATATTTGGTTCTAGGACCTATGCTGATTTCACTTTTGAATTTGCATTATGGCATTGACTTCCTCCCAACCATGGGGAAGTCATTTCGGTCCTCTTTCTTTACTTGTATACTCACCGTTGCCTGAAGGATCAAGAAATTATTTTCTGAAATTTGATGGAGAAGGTTCTCAAGACGTTGAAAAACACATTTTGGCCTTCACGGTTGCCTGCAGAATTTTGGGGGTAAGTGAAGATGTTTTTGTGAGATTATTTATTGAATCTCTTATTGGACCTGCTCCTAATTGGTTTTGTTATTTAGAAGATGACTGCATAACTAATTGGAATTCGTTAAAGGATAAGTTTTTGGGAAGGTATAAGGGCCATGTTGATGAATATGATTTGTTAGGTCAATTTTTTAATATTCATAAGCAAGAAGATGAAAAGATCAATGGATTTGTGGTTAGGTTTAATAGGTTTCTTATAAAGATGCCTACTTCCATCTAGTAGAACAAGTGCACAATGAAGATTGGCTTCTTGAAAATCAGATTACTAATAGAATATTTTTATATGAAGTCACTTTTTTCAGTTTGATCAAGTTGGTCACTAGTTGGAAGTTAGTTGTATGCGTTCTCCTAATTTACTCAACATTATTTCTTACAGGCTGCTATTTCTCTCAACCCGTGAATGGTTTTGCTTAAATACTGAGTTATTTGGAGGTAGGGTCCTTGGACCATGTACATAGTAGAAGTTTTGGTTGTGTTGGTAACTTAGTTTCCTTTTCTGCTCTATCTTGTTTTGGCTTGCTTGTTTTTGGCTTGTGCCCGGTTCCCCTCCACCCTTTTGCAAGAAATACCCTGTCCTTCTACTCTTCTTTTGACTCCACACCCAATGGACTTGGACTAGTCTGCCCCAAATCTTTTGGAGTTCCCTATATTTTCTACAAAAATATAGTCCCCAGTTCAAGCCAATGTTACCTGTGAAATTTTAAATTTTAACTTCCAAAGCCCATATAAAAAAATCCTAAAACTCATGCCTTCATTAAGTTCATGTATATTCAAATCATGGCTCTGAAAAAATTTATAACTATTGTAGCCCTATTGAGTTTCCTAACCTGGCCGCCAACTTCTGAAATTCAAAAATCACCCAACCTATTTTATAACTTTCAGAGTTATATTCTATGTAGTCAGAAATATAAGAAGTTTTCAAAAATCTAGAACTCCCGATTGATGGTTATAAAGTTCCACTTCTCAGCGAATGGGTGACTTCGTTAGGATGCAAAACTTTCGAGGTGTCAACTCATTAAATAAGTTGCATGATTCCTTTAAGGAATGTCTTCTCAAATGCTTTGAAACGTCAACTTGAAATATAACATAATCTTTAAAATCCTTTGAAAGGACAACTCTTAAATGAGGAAGTTGGTGAAATGGATTTTGTAGCAGATTGGCACGTTTCGCTTGGCCAATAAATGATCACTTCTCACCACCAAAATTAAACAAGCTTGCATGCAGGGAAGGGTAACGACATTTTTCAATTCCAAGATTTTCTCAAGATGGTACTTCCTGGTGAGGTTAGAGAATGGGAAGATGAACTTGTGCCTATCATGCAACCTGATTTGAATTGGCAATAAGAAGAAAAACTCGAAATCATTTCTAAACTGCGTTCATTAGCCTGGAAAGAGAAAACCAACTATGTCGAGTACAATCGGGTAATATTCATTTTAGAAGAAGAAGAACATGCTAAATTTCACAATTTAGTCATGGAGATGCAAATAGAATTGTTCAGGGTTCTGGCCCCTCTAGTGGTTTAACAACATGCATGGATCTTTTTACAACACGTAATGATAATGTCTTTTCTAAAACTATTCCTGTCTCAGTCTTTTTGCCTTATGGTCATTTTCAAGTCCGTTACTGTTGTAATGTAATAGTTTTGGTGTGCCTATATATAAACCTCTGAATTAATGAATGGGGATATTTTATCTTTCGGGGGGGAGAATAAGGAAAGGAGGGTAGTAATTTTGGGTTTTCAACACAATTTTATTATACAGAAAGGTGGAGACTTTGAGCTCACTTATGGGCATTAAAGAAATCAAGAGATATTTTGAATCTTTGTGTTTATCAATATTTTATTTGATTGCAATTGAACTGTGCTCCTTTGTAATCTCTTTAATGTTTATCTGTTATATCAAGCTGATTATGTGATTATTTCTAGGACTTTGAGCCCAAGATAATTCATCTGTTGAAAGAAATTTGCTAATCATTCTTTTCTTATTTCTTGTCACGAATTTAAGATAAATGAGCTTTGTATCATTTGTCTACATTATTCTCATTTTGAATTGACCTATCAAATTTACTTTCATGGTTATGGGTAAATTTTTGTGAAACTTTTCTACTTTTTGGTTAAAAGCATACCTAGTTGTCTCATTCATTGCATATCATTAGAAGGTAGCTACACCTTGTAAAATAAGCAGAGAGCACTTACAAATACTATTGTAAGTGAATCAACTGTTAATGATATTTGTTCTTCTATACGGGCATTTTGAGTCATTTTCTACATTTATTTTTTTGAAGGACAAATCTGTCAGCCAACAAGGGAATACCTTGTCTTGGATGCCATGGTTTGCATTGAGCTATGTAAAACACCTAACCATCTTCATCTTCCAGTGCATGAAATTCTAACTTCCCTTGCTTATCTTCAGAAATACTAGCCAACTTCTTGCACTTGCAGTTGATCTTCTTTTATCTACAGTGTGGGCGGTATATTGTGAGGTTTGCTTCTGCTTCTTATTGATTTTTATTGATGTGGAGGGTATTTAATTATGTAGTCAAGTGGCTAATTATATCCTCCTTCATATTTGATAGAATATTGCTTAGCTCCACCCTTGAGACTCCAGTAGATGATTTGTTGAGAGAAGATGCCCTGTCTCCTCTGGCATTCTTGGTAAAAGACTTAAAATAGTTTCTACATATTTTGAAAATATTATCAAATGGTAAATTTGAGATGTCTCCTACCCCAATGAGGTTGAGTACATTCATATAGTCTTCATTAACTCCCCTTAAGAATACTAGTCTTGGGGATTCATCAAGGAGTCTATTTTGATGGGATTTCTTGAGGCAAAACTAAAATCTCTCAATATAATCTTCCAATAATTCATCCTCTTTTTGTGACATCTCGAAGATGTCATCCCTCTTTCTATCTATGCATTTGCATTAATCTTGGTAATTCTCTAAGAACTTTATCTTCATTGCGTTCCAATTGGGAACAACATATCTTCCCAAGCCCATGAACCATCTTAGAGCAACATCTTTCAGAGTTTCTTGAAGCAATTTGAGTCTATAAGCATCTTTTGTATAGTCATAACTTCACCATAGCACAAAAAATCAAAAAGCAAGGTGTCTGGATCCTTTGTAACCAACCCATAGAAGACAGGTAGTGTTGAAGGAGGTATATTCTTCAAAGAAACAACTCTCTCCTAGTTGGCTATAGGGAACTCAAACATTACATGATCTAGTGGGTCTTCTACTTCTGCTTTAACCATGATGCTAATGTGTATGTGGGAATTCTCCTCTATTTTTGGTGTAGGTATTGGTGTTAGGGAAGATTATTCTTCACAAATACCCTCACTTTGCTCACTGTGTTCACCAATATCCTCTAATACTTCATGTACTAAGGGAAGAAATCTTCCCAGAGCGTCTCAATGCCTCCACATATAATGGTTGTAACTTTGCAGTTCAATGGTTCCTACACATTTTTAGTAACTCATGTTATGTTGATGGCTAAAACCTATTTACCCTAATGTTGAATTTTTTTTTACTAAACTAGGAAAGCTTTGAAAAGAATTGAAAATACGTAGGAGAATCCTAAACTTAGCACCATCCCCAACAACAACATGAAAAATGTAGGGCTTACTCTATTGTTTGATTAACTTGGTGCTACAAGTAGACACACAATTCAGAGGATGGCTTCCTAACTAAATAGTTCATATTCTATGAGAGGCTTCATTTAATCATCCACTAGGGCTTCATAATCTTTTGATAGTGCTGGTAGTATATGTGCATTCATGGATTCTAACATTCCCTATATCAATGAGTATAGGTGATTACATATGTACATGAAACTATAAAAGCTAGAAAAGGAAATGAATGCGTTTAACTTGCAAAACAAGGGAATAAACTTAAGTTGTTACTTGTACTATAGGTACTTATCACTTAAGACTATAGCTATTAAATTTTAAGATTGAATTGTAACTAATTACTTAAGAGAATGAAACAAACAATTAAGCTATACAATCCAACTCAATCATAGAATCATATTTATGAATTCCTCATGCATGAAACTAGAAACTATCTTAATTCAACAATGCATGAAATAATCTAATAACAAAAAAGGAAGAGTGGATAGTAGTACCTCAAGTGGCCCTTGCTTGAGTTGCTTCCTCCACAACAAATGTTAACACTTAATACTTAATCAACAAATCATAACATTGAACTAACTCCTTTATTGTATTGAAAACTTTGAACTCTGAAAAGAATTTGCTACATGTTTCTCATTTAGCAATACATGTCTATTATTCAACAGATAAAAAAATAACAATCCTCTATTACCAATTAGTAACTAGCAAAAACTAAAATAGATAACTATATTTGTTCCTCACAACAAATCCCACTATATAGGGTCTACTAGGAGTCTTATTCATCCTAGTACTGAAAAAAAATCCATAATGAATTTTCCACTCTCCCTCAAAGATAGGGAGAGGACTTAGTATTTGTAATAGAAAACTATAAATGAAAAGTAGAAGAAGAGAAATCAAACTGAGACTCTTCCCTAATGATTAACCACCATGAAAGAGACATGTTTCATAAAGAATGTCATGTCATAGGTTAATCCACTTAGATCAAAATTCTTCTTCTTCCCATCATCTTATTTAGTGTTTATGGTGACTCATGATTAAATATTCAATGGTTGCCTTCATTTTTCTCTAGAATTATCATGCTTTAATCATTCTGACCTTTCTGCTGCAACTATATGTGGTCCCCTATGCTGCTGGCTGGAAATCTAGTTATTGCGGGTTATAGTTCTTCTAGCTGCACAAGGTTAGTTTCATCCTAAGGCATACACATCATTAACAATCATAAATTAAGCATAGAATCATACTGAATTTCATGAACATCCATGCATTCACACATACAAATGTCAACATATCATATTTGCATTTTCACATACTTAAAGTTTGGTTTAAAGTGCATAGAAGGTATAAAAGATATATAATTCTTAGGAATATCTGTGAAACATAACATATTGAAATCACAAAAGATGTAAACTAATGAAGGAAATCTAGCCATAAATTAATCCCATCAAGTTCCATCTCTCTTTATCTTAATCACAATATCACACACCATTATATGTAGTTTTATATCCATGTTTTCTTCTTGTTAACACATATTTGTACTCACACAATCCACTTTTTGTCACTAGGCTTGTACACACCCAATATCTCTCATAATTCTTTATGGAGGTTGAGATATACCAAATAGTGTAGTCTCCTTTTCAATACAACTTTCCCCCTTTTTCCTCCATATATAGTTCATAATATCTCATTATTGGGAATAAAAATTCATATTATACAAGTGTGAGAAATATCAAGAGTTTAAGGTGAGAATTTTACAAGTGTAGAACTATCAAGAAAAAATATGCTAGCACCCTAGGCTATTTACACCCATCCAACACTATTATAACACCTTTAAACATTGTTACAACACTATTATAACACCTTTAAACATTGTTACAACACATTGGTTTTAAAATCTTGTTATTTATTAATTGAATAGTCACAGAGCCATATGAACGATCAAGATGCACTTCTTAGATGTTGTTATAGGTGATATTTTTCTTATAAGTTCATTATGAAATACTTTTTAGGATATAAATTTTACAAATATTTCATCTATATGCATAGATTAATTCACATACTTAAGAAGTTATGGATGAATTTAAAAATATATCTTGTATATATTTCATCCTTCACTTTCTAAAAATTTAAATATTGTTGAGGTTTGTTTGGAAAGGTGACCACACTTAAGGTACCAAGTGAAATTTAAAATTTCATATGTTAGAAAGAAAATGGATTATCATAGTGGACTTGAAATTGGAGGCATACTTTATTGTATGTGAAATGAGGAAAGAAAAAATAAAAGAAATGAAGAAATAATTAAGTAAAGTTATTCCTAGAATGGGAATAGAGGTATCTCTATCAAGACTATAAACACATAGATGGTAGTGGAGCTATGCCCAAGTAATCATATAAAGTCATGTCTAAAGATACTCACTTTTGTATTTAAAGATGACCTCTACCCACATACATATTGAAGTCATAAAGACTTAATATTTAAAATTGTCTTAACTAAGTCATATAAATGAAAGAAACAAAAATTAACCATATACACACACTCAGGGTGAAAATATGCATATATTATTGTAAAATTATTCTATACGTTTAGAAATACTAAAATGCTAAATTTATCTTTCCAATAATTTATCCATCCTAAATTTATTAGAAGTGGATTAAATGTGACTATATCGACTAAAGTGGCATCAATGATCATGTTGCACAAGTTATAATGAAGATTTTTCTTGTTTTGGTTTTTTTTTAATCAATAAGAGAGCTTATAAATTATATTGATTTAACAAAATTTACATACTTCTTCATGAGTAGGAAGTCACAGATTGAAACCCACTTCCATGAACACCAAAACCGGGCTTACAGACCCATAACATGGAACACAGATAAACAACATCGACCACCAAAATTGGGCTTACAGACCCATAACATGGAACCTAGAGAAACAACACCAAGGAGCCCACAAACCAGTTTTCCATGAAAGTATTAGGCACATTGACCAAAATTTTGAAACCTAAACTAGCCGCTATACAGTCAACTAGGAAGAGACAAAAGTAATAAACCCTAAACCAGATAGAGAAACATACCAACACAAATAGAACCCCAAAGCTAGTTACTAGACATTTTTCTGTGCAAACACACGAAAATCATGTTTCCATTTCGAGTTTGCCGAAGAGACCAAACGAAAATCCCTCTTCAAGAAAGCGACACCAACATGCACCATTCGTCTATGCTCCATTAACTCGAACCCGGTAACATCCAACAGAAACGGGTAATAATTAACCAGTGCATCTGGATCTTCAAGCAAATGCAGATCGCGAAGACGCAAAATTCCTTTCTCTAGGCACGCAACAGCCAGAGCACTATCCAAACCAACCAACATATCTTTCCTAAATAGCCTTCGCATGATTAACTTGGAATCACCCTCAGAAACCCCAACATCCAAAAGACCCGCGAACACCCTGGAAGAAATGTCTGAATCAAGCCTGTAACCCTCGACATTCTCCATAAACCTCTTTCTTGCAATGCAGGAGATGGCCACAAAGACTAGATAATTTGGGTGTCTAATGAGGCATTGAAGGTGAAGTGTGGTAATCTTCCCTTCAAAGGAAATCTGCCTATTAGAACCTTTCAAAGCAACCGGTGTTTCCAGACCCCGCATTTCCAGATCTTGCTAGAAACCAACAAAATAAACCTGCTCATTTTCCAACCAAATGACGATGAAAAGATCCAGCAATCCGTGTAGATAAATGAGCCTACCTGCATGCACCACCATAATGTCCTTCCCATGAACATATTGTCCTTTGAAAGCCAACTCAGGTTGTGAATGCCGATGGGTAATCATGGAAAATACAAGTTCTAGGACCTTCCCTCATTCCACAAAGCTTACTAAATCGCTGATGGATTCTAGATTTTCCACCACACACGAGTGAGGATAGTTGTTAATTGGAAAACCTCATTTCAAACACTGCATAAAGCTCCCAATTCCTGAGATCCCAACCACCTCACCCATTGGGGGTGAGGTGGCACCCACCCACCCACCCACTTGTTTTGGTTTATTTTAATTTTATGAGAGGTGAGAAATTTATTGTGATACATCACAACATCCCTCTAAAATTTTAAATTTTTAGGACTCTGGAGTGCTATCTTGATATTTATATTTTTTTAAGAGGGAATTTTTTTTTTATGTTTTATTTTAACCTAATCTTTTGTCAAATCTCTTTTTTGAAGTCGTGAGTGCTCAAAATACCTAAGGGGACATTTTATTTTGATTTATGGCAAAGTCAGTCAAGTTTTATAATATAAATTATAAAATTATAAAATTTTCCAAACCCCCTTTAAGCACATAAATGTAATTTTATTTGATTTCCTATAACCCAAAGGAGCAAAGTTGCAAAGTCTCAAATTTTTGATTTCAAGTACTCAACAACATTTCTCTATAATTTTTAGGTTTTTTTCTTGATTTTGCACCTTCATTTTATTTTAGGGAAACTTGTTTAAATATTAAATTACAATCCAAGTGTTCCTTTAAAAAAAAATGCCCTAAATTTTGGGGTTTTTATAAAATGATCAAAATCTTGATTTACCAAGCTGAAATTTCTTGAAAACTTTAGAAAATCATCAATGGTGAAAGCTTGATCCTAAAAACTTAAAAAATAGTATTTTTTGGTCTTTCTTGGAGTTCAATTTTGTTTTGCAACATTTTACAAAATATGACCGAAGTACAAAGTTTGATTGCAAGTTGGAAGCCAAAACATTTTTACAAGTTACAATTAGGGTCCAAAATCCACAATGCAACTTGTAAATTGGAATCAACATTTGAAAAATAATTAAACACCAAAATACTTATTTTGAAGATTTTAACACGAGGGATTGGAAATTTGAAAATGCTAAACCTTATAAATTATAAAATTGGTGTAATTAGACCTTTGATTAATTATATTTTGAAATTAATAATATAAAATTGATTTTTGTATTCTACAAATAATTTTTTGATTATTTATAATTATTTGGCACTATTTTAAATATATTTAATGCTTTATTACTATTAAGTGCCAGATATAATTATTGAAAAGAAATGCAAATTGAAAAAGCAAAGGAGGAACTAAGATTATGTTGTTTTAATTTGAATATGTGGATACATGACAAAGGTTTTTTTGACAAGGGGATAATTGGGTGAAGAACCCTTAGTAAGTGTGTAGAATTCTTGTGATGTGTATTACACATTATTATTTTTTATTTATTTTAATAAAAGAGACTAAACCTTATAATTATATTAATAGTAGAAATTTACATATTTATGAAGATCAAATAACTAGGTTTGAATATCATGAAGACCAAAAATTACATCACTATTTAAATATCCAAATATCATTGAAACTAAAAAGTTATATCAATATTGAAATATATGTTAAAAAATAGAGGTTACACATAGTAATCCTATGGAGAGTACTGAGACCAACCAAAAACATACTATTACATATTCAAGGGTGAAAATTTGTAAAACCTCGTCGCACAACCTAGAGGACAATGCAACACTATGGAAGCACAACTAATTTTTTTTCTTAAAAAGAGTAACAATGACAAGTGAAGTAAACTACTCTAACACATACATCCTCTAGGCCACACAACACGTCTACATGTGAATTTCAAAACTTACAAAATTATTCTAAAACATAGTATATGGAATTAACTCATGATAACAACATACAACAAAGCATTCACCATTTCATAATAAATCTAAAACAAAGAAAAGTAATGAACATATTTCCATAGATACAACACCATGTAAACAATATATATACCATTTAATCCAACGATGAACAAATTATACATAATGTTACAATTAAAACACAAGGAATACAATATATAGTGTCCATTTTTACAATGAATATAAGAGAAGTACAAATCCATAGAAACACACAAGCTCCTCGAACTAGAAGATCCCGCCATCACAAATATGAAGATAAAACCCAATAGGGTAAGGTACATGCCACCCAACCATGTGGTACCTGTAGGACCAACCCCCGTGCTAGGAGATAGTAACAGGTAACCAAGACTAACCTACTACCTCTAGACACAGGAAAGGTACAAAACTACACAGTACTAGTAAATACAAAACATAGGGTTACATTGCTTCCAAAATCATAAAATCAAGTACAACCACTGTACAATACAATCGACTATTGTCATAGGAGGAGTGTCATCACAAAGGTTGCATTGGTTATCCTAAGGAGATCTTCCTAGGTCCCAACCCCCATCTTGGGTTATCTTGGTAACCTCTTACAAACTCTGGCCCCACATGCACACCAGTGCAGAATCGATTATCTTTCGAGAAGACAAAATACTGATCTTTCCATTCTAGGCCTTCCCGACTCATCTCAAGTCTAACACAAGCCCTTGAGCCAATGAGCGAGGCTAATTATCAAGTTAAATATGTTAACTACACATTCCCCTAATGTAGGTTATTTAATTCCCATTGATTACACTGACTTCCACACGAGTTGTCCTGGGACCACTTTGTGTCTCAAAGCACTACTATTCAGATTTCCTAAATCCAATAGTTCAATATCGCAAATTTAAAATACATCATTCAAAACACAATTCCCATTAATAATCAACAACGAAATTATATCAAAAGTTTAACTACAGTTTCACAACCACACATAATATCAACTCAATTTCACAATTAAAAATAATTAATCATTTCTAATTAACTAATCATGCTTGCATATATCTATTGTAATAATTAAACATTAAACAAATATGTTTAATATGTACATATATAATTAAATATAATTATATATATATACATATAAATATATATTATTTAATTATAAAATCAACTATACCATAAAAGAAACTCATTTATGTAAAATAAAATGCATTTACTCAAAAACTATTTCCTAATGTTTTCTTTTTTTAAATGTATCCATTTAAAGAAATACAAACTAAAATATATATATATCAATTTAAATCATATTACATATATTATATAATATATATACTAATAAAAACAAAAATTAAACAAAATAAATGAACTCAATCAAAGTAGACGCAGGACGCAGCCCTAGCTGCGTCGACCTCCATAGGGAGGTAGCATTTTCTGTGGGCAGGGCTTCCCCCACACATATGTGGGGAGCGCTGCTCATAGCAGCGCACCCCTGTGCGTGGCTAGGGGTTTCATCCCTTGGCCAAACACAATGAATTTTTATTATCTTTTTTTCCTCTCTACTGTAAATTCGTTGTATGGTGATTTCTCAATTTATTTTCCAAAATAAAAATTTCCTATAGGAAAAATACATTCCTCATATAAAATAAAATATTTATATATAATTTATATGTATATGTACATATATATTTCAATATATATGTATCTATATATATATATATTTATATATAAATTTATCCAAGCAATTAATCAAGATGGGCAATTAATTTTCATAGAAGAAGTTTTCTACATGAAAAATGTAGAAATATTTTACAAAAGTTTCCTAACTCATCAATTATTTTCTACAGAGGAAATAATTCTATTTCCACAAGAAGAGGTTTTCTAAGTTTGATTTAAATTCAACAGATGTTCAACAATTTAACTATAATTTTCTTTTGTATAAATCTATTTCCAAAAAAACAATTTTAACAAAGGAACTACAATATATTCTATAGAGGCTGTAAATATTCTCGGCAATCTTTTAAAAACAAAAGCTTCTACAGATAATGAAATTCTATTCTAATCTTTTCCAATTTGCATTACAATAATAATTTAACTTATCTCTTTCAAATTAAAATTAACAAAACAATAAAGAACCTGTGCCAGAAGATCAGACGATTTAGAGATTGATGTCGAGCTTCCCTTTAATCTTCAATAGAGCTGCCAAAGCTTCCTCTAGAAGAATTGCCACTTCCCAGAGAACAGAAACAATCCACAGGAAAGAATATAATAAACTAGATTCCTAGAATTATCAAAAATCTTCTAAGATCTACAATTTCTTCAAACCACAAAACAATTCTTCCATTTCCAAAAACCTCTATCTTTTTTCACCAATTTCAATCAATCTCTTCGTAAATCAATTTTAAGACAATTAGAAAACAAACCCTTCTAACTTCCAGTTCACACAACAAATATCTCTTCTTTAACAAACCAAGATATTTCTAATATCTTTTACCAAATATGCATTTAAAATTAAAAACAATTTATTTAATCCAATTTACAATTAAATAACTTATTTATTTTAATTCCCAATTAATTTAATAATTAAAATTACTTTATAATATAATTTAAACTAAATTAATTAATTTATAATAAAATCTCCATATTAATTAAATACTTAATCACAACATATAATTTAATCCTTACAATTTAAACTTGCACGATAAATAAAATACCGAGACCAACATGGATAAGGAACATGACCAACATACGGACTGACGGCACACTGTGCTAGGGTAAAGGTTTGACAAGGTTAACCAGTCACTATCTCCCAATCAACATTACTGTTGAGTAGTGGACACGCTCAGACCTATGAAACCAGGTGAAGCTATTGTCCTATACTTGCAAACCTACAACCAAAGCAAATGTCGTACATGTATCCAGATAATAATTCATACACACTGTGAAGAGAGAATCATGGAAATCACAAGGCACTTGCAAGCGAGTGATGCAATACTGTTCTCTTCACCAATACAATGTCACATCAACTAACGAGATAATATATCAATTAAACTACAATAAGCATATATAGCAATGTCATCACAACTAATCATCTATGCAAACATAAAGCATATTAAACATAATCACCATGCATATAATGTATCATCACATCCATATAGTCTATCATCGCTCCATTGTTAGCGATAGAATAGCCATAACATAAAATAAGGTCTAACAAAGTATTTGAGCTGTCAAAGAAAATATAGCAAGTCAGAGGGGTGTCACAAAATTTGTTATCTTTAGAACTTAATCTTAATGATCAAATATATTTAGATACTTGAGGACCCTTGAATCCACAACCAAAATAGGGATGTGTTTGATGAGGACACACAGATCCTTGAATACAATTTTATCTTTGGAAAGAAGTGTCTTATAGATATATTTTTGATATTAAAGCAGGGAAAGGGTCCTGATCCCAACATAACAAGAAAAAATAGTAAAAACAAAAAACAAAGTGGCCCAATGATCAAACCAACCAAACACCTATAGATCACTAAGGAAGCACACATGCCACACTAAGAGCAAAAATACATTAAAGAGTATGCAGGTAGAAACTATCTAGGCATGCAAACTAGTTATAAACATAAAAAACAACAAAAAAGGACTCCTTTCTATAATATCTAGTCCCTATCCCTTTTTGAACAATGTTTCCATCCTCCTTAATAATAACCATATTTCAATCTTTGTCTTTGATATATAGAGGATTTATGCCTTTAGTAGTATTAGCCATCCTATGAACGTCACTTTCCCTCTTATCCTTTGTGTAGAAACCCTGATTAAGTATAATTATTAAAAATATTAAACTCCCTTCTAGTAGTACACCTTTCATAGAAATAACTTCTTTTATTTTTGTTAGGATTTGATCAAACTCCCAACTGACCCAATTAGGGCAAGAAATTCCTTCATTAGAAGCAACATCGATAGCCACATTACCTTCTTTATAAGTGTGGGTTATATTGGACTGAAGGAAATTCCCAATAAAGTTTTTGTAGTCTTCCATCATATCTTTTATCATCCAAGGCATAGAAGAATCTCCTTTTAAAATATCTATTGAAAATGAAGGTAAATTTTGTAGCTTAATACTTTGTAAAACTATAAGATTGTAGATCTAATTAAGTGTTCTTTGTTACAATTTCTTTGTATATTATTATCTGTTTAGATTCATTTTACCAATTGTAGAAGTAGACAAAAGATTGTAGAAGAATAAGACCAAAAGATAGAAGTGACACAACATAATCGTGGAGAAACCCTTTTGGGAAAAAACTCCACCACCAGAATCAATAGTGGTTGTATTATTTAACCTTAGAACAAGATTACAATAATTCTTTATCAATCCTTGCTTGAGATGCTTCTTTTTCCTTCAACAATTCTTCTTCACAACTTGCAATAAACTCTCATGTGTCCAAGCATGAATCCACACATCCTGTGCCATGCTTCACAAAAGTACTCTCTTAGAACTCTCTTCAACTTGCTGCAATAAAAAGACTTGTAAACATTGTAAACTCCAAAGAGTTGACAATTACAAGAGGATATAGCTCCTCACAAATATCTACGCCATTCTTGTGGAAGTAGGGTTCTTCTGTGAAAAACAATGTCAAACCAAGTCCTTCATCAATTTGGGTGTCCCAAATTGAAGTCTTAACTCAACGTTGATTACGAAGATATCTTCCAAGCTTCTCCTCAAAGTTGGCACCCAAGAATGGGCCCCACTAAACTGATCCTTGTAAATATCTTCTCATGCAAAGGTGTTAACTCCAAGATCTCAACTTGGGTACCCAAGGTGGGTCCAAGTCAATCTCTATTAATTGAAGCATATCTCTTCATCAATTCATGAAAACATGATGCATGATTGATCATCCCCACTTAACTGAATGTAGCCCCCTGTTATTTGTCATGAAACTCAAGTCAACTAAATTCAACTAACATGCAACTCAAACTAACTACATGCAATTGAAGATAACTGAACCATAACTGAACTGAACTGAACTGAACTGAACTAAATTGAACTAAATTGATACTGAACTGAACTAAACTGAACTAAACTCCACTCATGTAAATATCAATTCCTAACTTCTAGGATCTTTACATGCATTACAAAAGTGTTATCTTTCTCCAAACAGTTAACTGAAACAAGTTGGGTTCCACCTTTCATGTAGGCACCCCATGTGATCCTATTTTTTAGGACCTCTTCTTGGATGCCCTCACATGTTCCTATCATTTAGGAATAATTACAAATGTCAATTTCCATGTTCATTTCATTCGAATTTAATCTTTTTCTAATCCTAGTGCTGGGGAACACTTTCCAAGGACTTAGGAGATACATGAAATATGTTTATGATTGCAATTAAATGGCATCCTATTCCCAACATTCTCCCACTTGACATTATACATTGCAATTATTCTAAACAAGGAATCATTCTTATAAATCAAGTACAGGACTCAAGTCCAATGATCTTCCTGCACCAAGAACCAATACCTTTCCCAAGTCTCTGTAACCATTTCTTTTGTCACTGAAACCTGCACCAATCTATTCATGAACACAAGCATCAAATTCAAATGATAACAAAAGACTCTGAGTGACTTCCACACTCATACCAAATTGGAATAACAACCATAGCAAGTTGCTAGCTCATCTAAAACTATCATAGCTAGGACTTCGTACTATCAACATAGCAACCCAAATATGCAAACAAGTCCCTGTATATCCACCATCCTGCAAAATAAGACTCCAAGTAACAACACATATAGACATGTGATAAAAAACCTTTGAAGTAACTCACTGTAGTAAAGTGTAACCAGTCCAAGAGAGGTGCCCCTCTCATACATAACACATATACCTTATGGAACTCCCACTTCACAAGTAATGTCAAATTTGGAAACAAGATCACAACATTAATAGGTCCTCCTATAACACTTGACATAGAGGATGTGGCTAACTCCTCTATCATAGTGTCAAGAACCTTCAAGAAGAAGACTATTCCCACAAAGAGAGAAGCTGCAAATCAAACCATGTTCTTATACCACACTAACATGTGCCAAACTGTGTAAAGTAAGATCTCCTTCAACACTCCCAAACTGAAAGGATATCAACATCTAACCATTCAACTTATAATGAAACATGGCAGAACTTAGATGTAAACCTCTCACAAAAAGTAGATCAAACTTAGCCAAACATTCCCACAACAAAAGGGAATATGCCCAAAGCCACTAACTATCTCTTGTACCTCTCCTACCCAAATCCTCAGAACTAACTCAAGTTGAATATTGTAAGGAGAACCATGGAAATACATAAAATCATGCATCTACTTCTCAACAATGCATAAGAGAAGTCAAAATACATCTTAATAATGCATCTAATAAACAGGCGGGCAACACCTCTTAGATCATTTTACCTGCCAAGTAGACCAAGAGTAGGATACAAGATTGTCTTGTGCATACAATAGACAACCTTCTCATCAGGTCTATGATGGACTCATATCCATTTCTAGGTGTAGGCTTCTCAGTCTTTACTGTTGAAAAAGCTTTTCTTACAAGTAACCATTCCAACATATATCTCTTAACATAAGAAAAATTAGACCTAACCCAAGTCTCTCTAGTGTCCATGAGCACCCAATAATCAATCCATGCCAACTTCAAATGGAACTTGCATAATCATGAAGCTCCAAGCAAATGATTAATACTCAAAACTACAAAGAACTACATCCTCTCTGAAGGAAGAACAATAAAACCTTTACCAAAGACTCTAAGGGTCCTCCATGAAACAAGATGATAAAACCTCTTCAAATCGCATGAAGATAACCATTTCCTACCAAAGCTCCCACTAAACTGTGATACCAAGCTATACATGGCAACAAGATAAACAAAAAACCATCACTGTAAAAAAAACTCCCACTGCAACATGTAACCAAGCTATTCATGACATCATGATAACCATCTCCTGAATGAAGATCATCCATATATGAAAAACCATGGGCTCAAAACCATGAGCTCCAAAACCATGGACCAATTCAACTAGCACAAAACCATGTGTTAAATACCACTAAAGGTTAATCCACTAACTCTAACCCAAGAACTAGTTTAACCCAACTTCCCTCCCCTTACCTCCTGAGAGAACTCCTCTCTTACTAGGCCTTTCCTTTCAGGGATTGAGCAAGCCATACCAGGTCTTACAACCATCAGCCCAAATACATTGTAACATCTTTTACAAATATGCAATAACACAATAATAAAATCTCCCACTACAGCCATAAAACCTTAAAACTTTTAAGAGAAAGGTGGCCCAAACTCTACCCAACCGTTAGCTTTGATACCAAATGTTGAAAATGAAGGTAAATTTTGTAGCTTAATACTTTGTAAAACTATGAGATTTTAGATCTAATTAAGTGTTCTTTGTTACAATTTATTTGTATATTATTATCTGTTTAGATTCATTTTACCAATTGTAGAAGAATAAGACCAAAAGATAGAAGTGACACAACATATAACATGGAGAAACCATTTTGGGAAAAAACTCCACCACCAAAATCAATATTGGTTGTATTATTTAACCTTAGAACAAGATTACAATAATTCTTTATCAATCCTTGCTTGAGCTTCTTCTTTTTCCTTCAACAATTCTTCTTCACAACCTGCAATAAACTCTCATGTGTCCAAGCATGAATCCACACATCCTGTGCCATGCTTCAAAAAAGTACTCTCTTAGAACTCTCTTCAACTTGCTGCAATAAATAGACAATTATGAACATTGTAAACTCCAAAGAGTTGACAATTACAAGAGGATAAAGCTCCTCACAAATATCTATGCCATTCTTGTGCAATTAGAGTTCTTACATGAAAAACAATGTCAAACCAAGTCCTTCATCAATTTGGGCATCCCAAACTGAAGTCTTAACTCAAAGTTGATTACAAAGATATCTTCCAAGCTTCTCCTCAAAGTTGGCACCCAAGAATGGGCCCCACTTAACCGAGCCTTGTAAATATCTTCTCATGTAAAGGTGTTAACTCCAAGATCTCAAATTGGGCACCCAAGGTGGGTCCAAGTCAATCTTTGTTAACTAAAACATATCTCTCCATCAATTCATGCAAACATGATGCATGATTGATCATCCCCACTTAGCTGAATGTAGCCACCTATTATCTGTCATGCAACTCAAGTCATTAGCATGCAACTGAAGTCAACTGAAGTCAACTAACATGGAACTAAAACTAACTACATGCAATTGAAGATAACTGAACCATAAATGAACTGAACTGAATTGAACTAAACTGAAATGAACTGAACTCCACTCATGTAAATATCAATTCCTAACTTCTAGGATCTTTACATGCATTACTGAAGTGTTATCTTTCTCCAAATAGTTAATTGAAACAAGGTGGGTTCCACCTTTCATGTGGGCACCCCATGTGTTTCTAGTTTGTAGGAGCTCTTCTTGGATGCCCTCACATGTTCCTATCATTTAGGAATAATTACAAATGTCAATTTACATGTTCATTTCATTTGAATTTAATCTCTTTCTAATCCTAGTGTTGGGGAACACTTTCCAAGGACTTAGGAGATACATGAAATATGTTTAGGATTGCAATTAAATGGCATCCTATTCCCAACAATATCAATAATCATCCATGATAATTTGGTTAAAACCTCTCTCTTTTGACCTCTTTACACCTGACAAGGAAGTAGTAGCTTCTGTCATATTCCTAAAGCAAGTACCTAAATTCCTAGAAAATCCTTCAATTAAGTAACTTGTGTGATCTCTAATAACTCGTCCTATAGTATCCATTCTAGGATTACCTTTAGAATATCCATCAAAATTCAATTTGATCCATCCTTCCTTAGGAGGGAGCCATTTGTTTTTTCTTCTACACAACATCTTTTCCCAATTTATTCTTGTTAAGTCTTGATTAATCCCCCAATTTTATTTTATTTTGAGCTCTACATAAGATGGAATTAATTTATAAAATCCATAATTTGTATCATTTATGTTTTCTTGCACTTGTTGTTTTATGCTCAAACAAATCCATGTTTCTCTTTTGATCTCTAAAAATTATTTTATTTCTCTTTCCACAACCCCCAAGAGACAAAAGGAGGAATTTTCTCTATAGATATAAAATAATAGGATGAGAGATAGGAATTTTTTTCTAATTAATCATAAAATCCTTAAGAGTTCCAGGGAAAACCCAATCAACCAAGAGAATCCTTAGGACCTGATCACAAAGCTCTCTAGAAAAAGAGCAATGCAAGAACAAATTTTCCATATTCTCTACATCCTCATAACAAAGGGTGTTGGCCACACAAGGGTAGACAATTGAGAGAGGGGGGGGCGGTGAATCAGTTGTCACAAAAATTAAGCTTATTAAAATTATTCTCAGATTTGATCAATAAACATGAAAGCATAAATCATGACCACATCAGAAACACACATAACACCAAATTTTTTTTACATGGAAACCTTGTTATGGGAAAAACCACGGTGGAGGTTAGTCCACAAGATTATACCCTGTTAAAAGTATAAAGAATAATAAATGGGGAATGCACATGCATTCAGGAACACTGCCTAGAGCTCACTGCTCAAATACAACAAGGCTTACTACCAAAAGGAAACACACTGTCTTACAGAAACATTCAGATTACATTCGCAAGATTTTGAACTAAGAAAATAACATCTGCTAATGCTTGATTACAGTTCCGGTTAAGCATATGAACACTTCTTCACACTCTACTTCTACCTTCAAATGATTAGGACATTATTTGCACATCTCATTCACACCATGCCATCAAATGGTAGAAACAATCACTTATATATATCCACAACTAAGAATAATATCATCTCCATGTCGACTTCAACAAAATAAAAAATGAATACAAACTGTCGGCCCAAATAAATAAATAATTATTAATGTGAATCAACCAAAGTCGGCCACAACATAGTGAAGACCCAAAAAAACATCCTCAAACATGAACCACCGTCAAAATTATGCCTCGAAGATCCACAACATGCCACAATCACCCTATCGGCCATGAACATGAAAAAAATGAACACGCAAGAGAAAATCACCAATTGCGAGCATAATGATCAATGCGGATGTGCAACAAAGATAGAGAAAGATCTAGAAACATCCATAAGCATCATGAATCACCATAGAAGCATTTGCAACAACTCAACTTACTAGAATCACATCATCTTCTTTTAGGAACACTAACTGAAGCAATAAAATAATTGTCAGAACAAAGATACTCATAACTCAATCAAATATTCATGTGGATCTTTGAAACTTAACGTGGATAAACTAGATATAATAAAAAAAATCCCTTTAATCCACAACCTCTGATCATCAATATACTGAGCTAGCCAACATACTGAACTTCACTTCACCACTGACAACCTACAACTTATTTATTACAATTTTCTCAATATCCTCAACATATACAAACTCTAATGTCTTTAAGGCCAATAGTGTTGACATCAATGCCAACCACATATCAACAACATCCAACAATTTGCCCCATTGGCATTGATGGCAACACATGATGTGAAAAATACTATCAACACAACTTTCTCTTAGCACTTTGTCCCCCTTAGGTTTTGACTCTTTTTTCCTCAATTCTTTCACATGACTTCTCCCCACAAAGTTTTTCACATGAATATTCTCCCCCTTTGACATCAATGAAAAAGATACACATTTTCTCCACACAAAATCTAAACCACGTTTCTGAACATCTGACTACTCCCCCTGAGTAGTAGCCACCACAACATCAATTCGGATCAAGATAGACTGTGAAATGCACGGACTGATGCAAGTCAATGCATCTTAGTTCTGATTAAGAGGGGTAATCACCCCTAGTTTTCCTCTGAGATAATCAAAAGTATCCTTAGGCAAAAACTTAGGTAAGGAATATCACCAATCTATTCCTTTAGTGAAGCATACTTAATCCGACTTCGTTTTTCACTCACCTTCTTTCTCAAAAGTGAAACTTGATAGATATATGCTTGGTTTTGAATGCAGCACCCGGATTCTTAGAAATGTTAATTGCACTTTAATTATCACATAATATAGCAATGAGTTCATCTTACACAACTCTGATATCTTTCAACATCTACTTCATCCATAGTACTTGAGTTCAATTGTTAGCAGCAACAATGTATTCTTCCTCTACAATAGATAAAGAAATGACATTCTACTTCTTACTTAACCATGAAATCAACTTCTTTGCCAAGAAAAATGCACCACCACTGGTACTCTTATGTCATTCACATCTCTTGCCCAATCAACATTAGTAAAAGCACTCAAAGTAAGGTCATCATCTTTAGGATACCATAGGCAAAAATCAACTATCCCCTCCCTTTAAAGTATTTGAAAATCATCTTCATAGCTGTCACATGAGATTTGTTAGGATCAACTTGAAATCTTGCAATAATGCATATGGAATTCATGATATCAGGTCTAGTTTTAGTCAAATAAAGCAATCCACCAATCATCGATCTGTATCTAGTCTAATTTGTTTTAGGAGAATCA
>VDFB02343843.1:53996-117113 GCA_007258455.2 Sequoia sempervirens | reverse complement strand
ATAAATAATTGATGTCCTTTTTCCTCAAAAAAGTTTAAGGTACCTCCCTAAGGACAGAGGTTGGCGACTCTGTGAGGCGTAATGCACAAAGAAATATTTGGTTCTAGGACCTATGCTGATTTCACTTTTGAATTTGCATTATGGCATTGACTTCCTCCCAACCATGGGGAAGTCATTTCGGTCCTCTTTCTTTACTTGTATACTCACCGTTGCCTGAAGGATCAAGAAATTATTTTCTGAAATTTGATGGAGAAGGTTCTCAAGACGTTGAAAAACACATTTTGGCCTTCACGGTTGCCTGCAGAATTTTGGGGGTAAGTGAAGATGTTTTTGTGAGATTATTTATTGAATCTCTTATTGGACCTGCTCCTAATTGGTTTTGTTATTTAGAAGATGACTGCATAACTAATTGGAATTCGTTAAAGGATAAGTTTTTGGGAAGGTATAAGGGCCATGTTGATGAATATGATTTGTTAGGTCAATTTTTTAATATTCATAAGCAAGAAGATGAAAAGATCAATGGATTTGTGGTTAGGTTTAATAGGTTTCTTATAAAGATGCCTACTTCCATCTAGTAGAACAAGTGCACAATGAAGATTGGCTTCTTGAAAATCAGATTACTAATAGAATATTTTTATATGAAGTCACTTTTTTCAGTTTGATCAAGTTGGTCACTAGTTGGAAGTTAGTTGTATGCGTTCTCCTAATTTACTCAACATTATTTCTTACAGGCTGCTATTTCTCTCAACCCGTGAATGGTTTTGCTTAAATACTGAGTTATTTGGAGGTAGGGTCCTTGGACCATGTACATAGTAGAAGTTTTGGTTGTGTTGGTAACTTAGTTTCCTTTTCTGCTCTATCTTGTTTTGGCTTGCTTGTTTTTGGCTTGTGCCCGGTTCCCCTCCACCCTTTTGCAAGAAATACCCTGTCCTTCTACTCTTCTTTTGACTCCACACCCAATGGACTTGGACTAGTCTGCCCCAAATCTTTTGGAGTTCCCTATATTTTCTACAAAAATATAGTCCCCAGTTCAAGCCAATGTTACCTGTGAAATTTTAAATTTTAACTTCCAAAGCCCATATAAAAAAATCCTAAAACTCATGCCTTCATTAAGTTCATGTATATTCAAATCATGGCTCTGAAAAAATTTATAACTATTGTAGCCCTATTGAGTTTCCTAACCTGGCCGCCAACTTCTGAAATTCAAAAATCACCCAACCTATTTTATAACTTTCAGAGTTATATTCTATGTAGTCAGAAATATAAGAAGTTTTCAAAAATCTAGAACTCCCGATTGATGGTTATAAAGTTCCACTTCTCAGCGAATGGGTGACTTCGTTAGGATGCAAAACTTTCGAGGTGTCAACTCATTAAATAAGTTGCATGATTCCTTTAAGGAATGTCTTCTCAAATGCTTTGAAACGTCAACTTGAAATATAACATAATCTTTAAAATCCTTTGAAAGGACAACTCTTAAATGAGGAAGTTGGTGAAATGGATTTTGTAGCAGATTGGCACGTTTCGCTTGGCCAATAAATGATCACTTCTCACCACCAAAATTAAACAAGCTTGCATGCAGGGAAGGGTAACGACATTTTTCAATTCCAAGATTTTCTCAAGATGGTACTTCCTGGTGAGGTTAGAGAATGGGAAGATGAACTTGTGCCTATCATGCAACCTGATTTGAATTGGCAATAAGAAGAAAAACTCGAAATCATTTCTAAACTGCGTTCATTAGCCTGGAAAGAGAAAACCAACTATGTCGAGTACAATCGGGTAATATTCATTTTAGAAGAAGAAGAACATGCTAAATTTCACAATTTAGTCATGGAGATGCAAATAGAATTGTTCAGGGTTCTGGCCCCTCTAGTGGTTTAACAACATGCATGGATCTTTTTACAACACGTAATGATAATGTCTTTTCTAAAACTATTCCTGTCTCAGTCTTTTTGCCTTATGGTCATTTTCAAGTCCGTTACTGTTGTAATGTAATAGTTTTGGTGTGCCTATATATAAACCTCTGAATTAATGAATGGGGATATTTTATCTTTCGGGGGGGAGAATAAGGAAAGGAGGGTAGTAATTTTGGGTTTTCAACACAATTTTATTATACAGAAAGGTGGAGACTTTGAGCTCACTTATGGGCATTAAAGAAATCAAGAGATATTTTGAATCTTTGTGTTTATCAATATTTTATTTGATTGCAATTGAACTGTGCTCCTTTGTAATCTCTTTAATGTTTATCTGTTATATCAAGCTGATTATGTGATTATTTCTAGGACTTTGAGCCCAAGATAATTCATCTGTTGAAAGAAATTTGCTAATCATTCTTTTCTTATTTCTTGTCACGAATTTAAGATAAATGAGCTTTGTATCATTTGTCTACATTATTCTCATTTTGAATTGACCTATCAAATTTACTTTCATGGTTATGGGTAAATTTTTGTGAAACTTTTCTACTTTTTGGTTAAAAGCATACCTAGTTGTCTCATTCATTGCATATCATTAGAAGGTAGCTACACCTTGTAAAATAAGCAGAGAGCACTTACAAATACTATTGTAAGTGAATCAACTGTTAATGATATTTGTTCTTCTATACGGGCATTTTGAGTCATTTTCTACATTTATTTTTTTGAAGGACAAATCTGTCAGCCAACAAGGGAATACCTTGTCTTGGATGCCATGGTTTGCATTGAGCTATGTAAAACACCTAACCATCTTCATCTTCCAGTGCATGAAATTCTAACTTCCCTTGCTTATCTTCAGAAATACTAGCCAACTTCTTGCACTTGCAGTTGATCTTCTTTTATCTACAGTGTGGGCGGTATATTGTGAGGTTTGCTTCTGCTTCTTATTGATTTTTATTGATGTGGAGGGTATTTAATTATGTAGTCAAGTGGCTAATTATATCCTCCTTCATATTTGATAGAATATTGCTTAGCTCCACCCTTGAGACTCCAGTAGATGATTTGTTGAGAGAAGATGCCCTGTCTCCTCTGGCATTCTTGGTAAAAGACTTAAAATAGTTTCTACATATTTTGAAAATATTATCAAATGGTAAATTTGAGATGTCTCCTACCCCAATGAGGTTGAGTACATTCATATAGTCTTCATTAACTCCCCTTAAGAATACTAGTCTTGGGGATTCATCAAGGAGTCTATTTTGATGGGATTTCTTGAGGCAAAACTAAAATCTCTCAATATAATCTTCCAATAATTCATCCTCTTTTTGTGACATCTCGAAGATGTCATCCCTCTTTCTATCTATGCATTTGCATTAATCTTGGTAATTCTCTAAGAACTTTATCTTCATTGCGTTCCAATTGGGAACAACATATCTTCCCAAGCCCATGAACCATCTTAGAGCAACATCTTTCAGAGTTTCTTGAAGCAATTTGAGTCTATAAGCATCTTTTGTATAGTCATAACTTCACCATAGCACAAAAAATCAAAAAGCAAGGTGTCTGGATCCTTTGTAACCAACCCATAGAAGACAGGTAGTGTTGAAGGAGGTATATTCTTCAAAGAAACAACTCTCTCCTAGTTGGCTATAGGGAACTCAAACATTACATGATCTAGTGGGTCTTCTACTTCTGCTTTAACCATGATGCTAATGTGTATGTGGGAATTCTCCTCTATTTTTGGTGTAGGTATTGGTGTTAGGGAAGATTATTCTTCACAAATACCCTCACTTTGCTCACTGTGTTCACCAATATCCTCTAATACTTCATGTACTAAGGGAAGAAATCTTCCCAGAGCGTCTCAATGCCTCCACATATAATGGTTGTAACTTTGCAGTTCAATGGTTCCTACACATTTTTAGTAACTCATGTTATGTTGATGGCTAAAACCTATTTACCCTAATGTTGAATTTTTTTTTACTAAACTAGGAAAGCTTTGAAAAGAATTGAAAATACGTAGGAGAATCCTAAACTTAGCACCATCCCCAACAACAACATGAAAAATGTAGGGCTTACTCTATTGTTTGATTAACTTGGTGCTACAAGTAGACACACAATTCAGAGGATGGCTTCCTAACTAAATAGTTCATATTCTATGAGAGGCTTCATTTAATCATCCACTAGGGCTTCATAATCTTTTGATAGTGCTGGTAGTATATGTGCATTCATGGATTCTAACATTCCCTATATCAATGAGTATAGGTGATTACATATGTACATGAAACTATAAAAGCTAGAAAAGGAAATGAATGCGTTTAACTTGCAAAACAAGGGAATAAACTTAAGTTGTTACTTGTACTATAGGTACTTATCACTTAAGACTATAGCTATTAAATTTTAAGATTGAATTGTAACTAATTACTTAAGAGAATGAAACAAACAATTAAGCTATACAATCCAACTCAATCATAGAATCATATTTATGAATTCCTCATGCATGAAACTAGAAACTATCTTAATTCAACAATGCATGAAATAATCTAATAACAAAAAAGGAAGAGTGGATAGTAGTACCTCAAGTGGCCCTTGCTTGAGTTGCTTCCTCCACAACAAATGTTAACACTTAATACTTAATCAACAAATCATAACATTGAACTAACTCCTTTATTGTATTGAAAACTTTGAACTCTGAAAAGAATTTGCTACATGTTTCTCATTTAGCAATACATGTCTATTATTCAACAGATAAAAAAATAACAATCCTCTATTACCAATTAGTAACTAGCAAAAACTAAAATAGATAACTATATTTGTTCCTCACAACAAATCCCACTATATAGGGTCTACTAGGAGTCTTATTCATCCTAGTACTGAAAAAAAATCCATAATGAATTTTCCACTCTCCCTCAAAGATAGGGAGAGGACTTAGTATTTGTAATAGAAAACTATAAATGAAAAGTAGAAGAAGAGAAATCAAACTGAGACTCTTCCCTAATGATTAACCACCATGAAAGAGACATGTTTCATAAAGAATGTCATGTCATAGGTTAATCCACTTAGATCAAAATTCTTCTTCTTCCCATCATCTTATTTAGTGTTTATGGTGACTCATGATTAAATATTCAATGGTTGCCTTCATTTTTCTCTAGAATTATCATGCTTTAATCATTCTGACCTTTCTGCTGCAACTATATGTGGTCCCCTATGCTGCTGGCTGGAAATCTAGTTATTGCGGGTTATAGTTCTTCTAGCTGCACAAGGTTAGTTTCATCCTAAGGCATACACATCATTAACAATCATAAATTAAGCATAGAATCATACTGAATTTCATGAACATCCATGCATTCACACATACAAATGTCAACATATCATATTTGCATTTTCACATACTTAAAGTTTGGTTTAAAGTGCATAGAAGGTATAAAAGATATATAATTCTTAGGAATATCTGTGAAACATAACATATTGAAATCACAAAAGATGTAAACTAATGAAGGAAATCTAGCCATAAATTAATCCCATCAAGTTCCATCTCTCTTTATCTTAATCACAATATCACACACCATTATATGTAGTTTTATATCCATGTTTTCTTCTTGTTAACACATATTTGTACTCACACAATCCACTTTTTGTCACTAGGCTTGTACACACCCAATATCTCTCATAATTCTTTATGGAGGTTGAGATATACCAAATAGTGTAGTCTCCTTTTCAATACAACTTTCCCCCTTTTTCCTCCATATATAGTTCATAATATCTCATTATTGGGAATAAAAATTCATATTATACAAGTGTGAGAAATATCAAGAGTTTAAGGTGAGAATTTTACAAGTGTAGAACTATCAAGAAAAAATATGCTAGCACCCTAGGCTATTTACACCCATCCAACACTATTATAACACCTTTAAACATTGTTACAACACATTGGTTTTAAAATCTTGTTATTTATTAATTGAATAGTCACAGAGCCATATGAACGATCAAGATGCACTTCTTAGATGTTGTTATAGGTGATATTTTTCTTATAAGTTCATTATGAAATACTTTTTAGGATATAAATTTTACAAATATTTCATCTATATGCATAGATTAATTCACATACTTAAGAAGTTATGGATGAATTTAAAAATATATCTTGTATATATTTCATCCTTCACTTTCTAAAAATTTAAATATTGTTGAGGTTTGTTTGGAAAGGTGACCACACTTAAGGTACCAAGTGAAATTTAAAATTTCATATGTTAGAAAGAAAATGGATTATCATAGTGGACTTGAAATTGGAGGCATACTTTATTGTATGTGAAATGAGGAAAGAAAAAATAAAAGAAATGAAGAAATAATTAAGTAAAGTTATTCCTAGAATGGGAATAGAGGTATCTCTATCAAGACTATAAACACATAGATGGTAGTGGAGCTATGCCCAAGTAATCATATAAAGTCATGTCTAAAGATACTCACTTTTGTATTTAAAGATGACCTCTACCCACATACATATTGAAGTCATAAAGACTTAATATTTAAAATTGTCTTAACTAAGTCATATAAATGAAAGAAACAAAAATTAACCATATACACACACTCAGGGTGAAAATATGCATATATTATTGTAAAATTATTCTATACGTTTAGAAATACTAAAATGCTAAATTTATCTTTCCAATAATTTATCGATCCTAAATTTATTAGAAGTGGATTAAATATGACTATATCGACTAAAGTGGCATCAATGATCATGTTGCACAAGTTATAATGAAGATTTTTCTTGTTTTGGTTTTTTTTTTTGATCAATAAAAGAGCTTATAGATATTGATTTAACAAAATTTACATATGTCTTCATGAGTAGGAAGTCACAGATTGAAACCCACTTCCACGAACACCAAAACTGGGCTTATAGACCCATAACATGGAACACAGATAAACAACATCGACCACCAAAACTAGGCTTACAGACCCATAACATGGAACCTAGAGAAACAACACCAAGGAGCCCACAAACCAGTTTTCCATGAAAGTATTAGGCACATTGACCAAAATTTTGAAACCTAAACTAGCCGCTATATAGTCAACTAGGAAGAGACAGAACTAATAAACCCTAAACTAGACAGAGAAACATACCAACATACATAGAACCCCAAAGCTAGTTACCAGATATTTTGCTGTGCAAACACACGAAAATCACCTTTCCATTTCAAGTTTGCTGAAGAGACCAAACGAAACTCCCTCTTCAAGAAAGTGACACCAACATGCGCCAATTGTCTATGCTCCATTAACTCAAACCCAGTAACATCCAACAGAAATGGGTAATAATTAACTAGTGCATCTAGATCTTCAAGCAAATGTAGATCGTGAAGACGCAAAATTCCTTTCCCTAGGTGCACAATAGCCAGAGCACTATCCAAACCAACCGACATATCTTTCCTAAATAGCCTTCACATGATTAACTTGGAATCACCCTTAGAAACCCCAACATCCAAAAGACTCGCGAACACCCTGGAAGAAATGTCTAAATCAAGCCTGTAACCCTCGACATTCTCCATAAACCTCTTTCTTGCAATGCAGGAGATGGCCGCAAAGACTAGATAATTTGGGTGTCTAATGAGGCATTGAAGGTGAAGTGTGGTAATCTTCCCTTCAAAGGAAATCTTCCTATTAGAACCTTTCAAAGAAATCGGTGTTTCCAGACCCCGCATTTCTAGATCCTTGCCAGAAACCAACAAAATAAACCTGCTCATTTTCCAACCAAATGACGATGAAAAGATCCAGCAATCTGTGTAGATAAATGAGCCTGCCTGCATGCACCACCATAATGTCCTTCCCACGAACATACCGTCCTTTGAAAGCCAACTCAGGTTGTGAATGCCGACAGGTAATCATGGAAAATACAAGTTCTAGGACCTTCCCTCATTCCACAAAGCTTACTAAATCGCTGATGGATTCTAGATTTGCCACCACACACGAGTGAGGACAATTGTTAATCGGAAAACCCCATTTCAAACACTGCATAAAGCTCCCAATTCCTGAGATCCCAACCACCTCACCCATTGGGGGTGAGGTGGCGCCTACCCACCCACCCACTTGTTTTGGTTTATTTTAATTTTATGAGAGGTGACAAATTTATTGTGATACATCACAACATCCCTCTAAAATTTTAAATTTTTAGGACTCTATAGTGCTATCTTGATATTTATATTTTTTTAAGAGGGAATTTTTTTTATGTTTTATTTTAACCTAATCTTTTGTCAAATCTCTTTTTTGAAGTCATGAGTGCTCAAAATACCTAAGGGGACATTTTATTTTGATTTATGGCAAAGTCAGTCAAGTTTATAATATAAATTATAAAATTTTAAAATTTTCCAAACCCCCTTTAAGCACATAAATGTAATTTTATTTGATTTCCTATAACCCAAAGGAGCAAAGTTGCAAAGTCTCAAATTTTTGATTTCAAGTACTTAGCAACATTTCTCTATAATTTTTAGGTTTTTCTCTTGATTTTGCACCTTCATTTGATTATAGGGAAACTTGTTTAAATATTAAATTACAATCCAAGTGTTCCTTTTAAAAAAATGCCCTAAATTTTAGGGTTTTTATAAAATGATCAAAATCGTGATTTACCAAGCTGAAATTTCTTGAAAACTTTAGAAAATCATCAATGGTGAAAGCTTGATCCTAAAAACTTAAAAAATAGTATTTTTTGGTCTTTCTTGGAGTTCAATTTTGTTTTGCAACATTTTACAAAATATGATCAAAGTACAAAGTTTGATTGCAAGTTGGAAGCCAAAACATTTTTGCAAGTTACAATTAGGGTCCAAAATCCACAATGCAACTTGTAAATTGGAATCAACATTTGAAAAATAATTAAACACCAAAATACTTATTTTTAAGATTTTAACATGAGGGATTGGAAATTTGAAAATGCTAAACCTTATAAATTATAAAATTGGTGTAATTAGACCTTTGATTAATTATATTTTGAAATTAATAATATAAAATTGATTTTTGTATTCTACAAATAATTTTTTGATTATTTATAATTATTTGGCACTATTTTAAATATATTTAATGCTTTATTACTATTAAGTGCCAGATATAATTATTGAAAAGAAATGCAAATTGAAAAAGCAAAGGAGGAACTAAGATTATGTTGTTTTAATTTGAATATGTGGATACATGACAAAGGTTTTGTTGACCGAGGGGATAATTGGGTGAAGATCACTTAGTAAGTGTGTAGAATTCTTGTGATGTGTATTACACATTATTATTATTTATTTATTTTAATAAAAGAGACTAAACCTTATAATTATATTAATAGTAGAAATTTACATATGTTTGAAGATGAAATAACCAGGTTTGAATATCATGAAGACCAAAAATTACATCACTATTTAAATATCCAAATATCATTGAAACTAAAAAGTTATATCAATATTGAAATATATGTTAAAAAATAGAGGTTACACATAGTAATCCTATGGAGAGTACTAAGACCAACCAAAAACATACTATTACATATTCAAGGGTGAAAATTTGTAAAACCTCGTCCCACAACCTAGAGGACAATGCAACACGATGGAAGCACAACTAATTTTTTTTCTTAAAAAGAGTAACAATGACAAGTGAAGTAAACTACTCTAACACATACATCCTCTAGGCCACACAACGCGTCTACATGTGAATTTCAAAACTTACAAAATTATTCTAAAACATAGTATATGGAATTAACTCATGATAACAACATACAACAAAGCATTCACCATTTCATAATAAATCTAACACAAAGAAAAGTAATGAACATATTTCCATAGATACAACAACATGTAAACAATATATATACCATTTAATCCAATGATGAATAGATTATACATAATGTTACAATTACAACACAAGGAATCCTCCTTGATTACAAATAAGGAATATAATATATAGTGTCCATTTTTACAATGAATATAAGAGAAGTACAATTCCATAGAAACACACAAGCTCCTCAAACTAGAAGATCTGGCCATCATGAATATGAAGATAAAACCCAACAGTGTAAGGTACACACCACCCAACCATATGGTACCTGTAGGACCAACCCCCGTGCTCGGAGATAGTAACAGGTAACCAAGACTAACCTACTACCCCTAGACATAGGAAAGGTACAAAACTACACAGTACTAGTAAATACAAAACATAGGGTTACATTGCTTCCAGAATCACAAAATCAAGTACAACCACTGTATAATACAATTGACTATTGTCATAGGAGGAGTGTCATCACAAAGGTTGCATTGGTTATCCTAAGGAGATCTTCCTAGGTCCCGACCCCCAATGTTGGGTTATCTTGGTAACCTTTTACAACCTTTGGCCCCACATGCACACCAGTGCGGAATCAATTATCTTTCGAGAAGAAAAGATACTAATCTTTCCATTCTAGGCCTTCCTGACTCATCTCAAGTCTAACACAAGCCCTTGAGCCAATGAGCGAGGCTAATTATCAAGTTAAATATGTTAAGTACACATTCCCCTAATGTAGGTTATTAAATTTCTATTGATTACATTGACTTCCACACGAGTTGTCCTGGGACCACTTTGTGTCTCAGCCCCCATTGAAAGCCACTCCCCTATCGACAACACAATAACTCATTCTACACCCAAGGGTAGATGGTGCACAAACTAATAATAACATAACACAAGAGATAGCACATCCCTACGGATGTCCAATACTGAATCCAACTATATGCACTACCCAAGGAAATCTCAAGGTGAATAACATAAATGACAACCCTTTCACAATTATAATTTGGAAGACTTATATTTTCTCTACAACAAATATTCCCCACAGTACCCAATTACAAAAATACTAGAAATTAAAATAAACAATCTCATGTAATTAAAAGCACTACTATTCAGATTTCCTAAATCCAATAGTTCAATATCGCAAATTTAAAATACATCATTCAAAACACAATTCCCATTAATAATCAACAACAAAATTATATCAAAAGTTTAACTACAATTTCACAACCACACATAATATCAACTCAATTTCACAATTAAAAACAATTAATCATTTCTAATTAACTAATCATGCTTGCATATATCTATTGTAATAATTAAACATTAAACAAATATGTTTAATATGTACATATATAATTAAATATAATTATATATATATACATATAAATATATATTATTTAATTATAAAATCAACTATACCATAAAAGAAACTCATTTATGTAAAATAAAATGCATTTACTCAAAAACTATTTCCTAATGTTTTCTTTTTTTAAATGTATCCATTTAAAGAAATACAAACTAAAATATATATATATCAATTTAAATCATATTACATATATTATATAATATATATACTAATAAAAACAAAAATTAAACAAAATAAATGAACTCAATCAAAGTAGACGCAGGACGCAGCCCTAGCTGCGTCGACCTCCATAGGGAGGTAGCATTTTCTGTGGGCAGGGCTTCCCCCACACATATGTGGGGAGCGCTGCTCATAGCAGCGCACCCCTGTGCGTGGCTAGGGGTTTCATCCCTTGGCCAAACACAATGAATTTTTATTATCTTTTTTTCCTCTCTACTGTAAATTCGTTGTATGGTGATTTCTCAATTTATTTTCCAAAATAAAAATTTCCTATAGGAAAAATACATTCCTCATATAAAATAAAATATTTATATATAATTTATATGTATATGTACATATATATTTCAATATATATGTATCTATATATATATATATTTATATATAAATTTATCCAAGCAATTAATCAAGATGGGCAATTAATTTTCATAGAAGAAGTTTTCTACATGAAAAATGTAGAAATATTTTACAAAAGTTTCCTAACTCATCAATTATTTTCTACAGAGGAAATAATTCTATTTCCACAAGAAGAGGTTTTCTAAGTTTGATTTAAATTCAACAGATGTTCAACAATTTAACTATAATTTTCTTTTGTATAAATCTATTTCCAAAAAAACAATTTTAACAAAGGAACTACAATATATTCTATAGAGGCTGTAAATATTCTCGGCAATCTTTTAAAAACAAAAGCTTCTACAGATAATGAAATTCTATTCTAATCTTTTCCAATTTGCATTACAATAATAATTTAACTTATCTCTTTCAAATTAAAATTAACAAAACAATAAAGAACCTGTGCCAGAAGATCAGACGATTTAGAGATTGATGTCGAGCTTCCCTTTAATCTTCAATAGAGCTGCCAAAGCTTCCTCTAGAAGAATTGCCACTTCCCAGAGAACAGAAACAATCCACAGGAAAGAATATAATAAACTAGATTCCTAGAATTATCAAAAATCTTCTAAGATCTACAATTTCTTCAAACCACAAAACAATTCTTCCATTTCCAAAAACCTCTATCTTTTTTCACCAATTTCAATCAATCTCTTCGTAAATCAATTTTAAGACAATTAGAAAACAAACCCTTCTAACTTCCAGTTCACACAACAAATATCTCTTCTTTAACAAACCAAGATATTTCTAATATCTTTTACCAAATATGCATTTAAAATTAAAAACAATTTATTTAATCCAATTTACAATTAAATAACTTATTTATTTTAATTCCCAATTAATTTAATAATTAAAATTACTTTATAATATAATTTAAACTAAATTAATTAATTTATAATAAAATCTCCATATTAATTAAATACTTAATCACAACATATAATTTAATCCTTACAATTTAAACTTGCACGATAAATAAAATACCGAGACCAACATGGATAAGGAACATGACCAACATACGGACTGACGGCACACTGTGCTAGGGTAAAGGTTTGACAAGGTTAACCAGTCACTATCTCCCAATCAACATTACTGTTGAGTAGTGGACACGCTCAGACCTATGAAACCAGGTGAAGCTATTGTCCTATACTTGCAAACCTACAACCAAAGCAAATGTCGTACATGTATCCAGATAATAATTCATACACACTGTGAAGAGAGAATCATGGAAATCACAAGGCACTTGCAAGCGAGTGATGCAATACTGTTCTCTTCACCAATACAATGTCACATCAACTAACGAGATAATATATCAATTAAACTACAATAAGCATATATAGCAATGTCATCACAACTAATCATCTATGCAAACATAAAGCATATTAAACATAATCACCATGCATATAATGTATCATCACATCCATATAGTCTATCATCGCTCCATTGTTAGCGATAGAATAGCCATAACATAAAATAAGGTCTAACAAAGTATTTGAGCTGTCAAAGAAAATATAGCAAGTCAGAGGGGTGTCACAAAATTTGTTATCTTTAGAACTTAATCTTAATGATCAAATATATTTAGATACTTGAGGACCCTTGAATCCACAACCAAAATAGGGATGTGTTTGATGAGGACACACAGATCCTTGAATACAATTTTATCTTTGGAAAGAAGTGTCTTATAGATATATTTTTGATATTAAAGCAGGGAAAGGGTCCTGATCCCAACATAACAAGAAAAAATAGTAAAAACAAAAAACAAAGTGGCCCAATGATCAAACCAACCAAACACCTATAGATCACTAAGGAAGCACACATGCCACACTAAGAGCAAAAATACATTAAAGAGTATGCAGGTAGAAACTATCTAGGCATGCAAACTAGTTATAAACATAAAAAACAACAAAAAAGGACTCCTTTCTATAATATCTAGTCCCTATCCCTTTTTGAACAATGTTTCCATCCTCCTTAATAATAACCATATTTCAATCTTTGTCTTTGATATATAGAGGATTTACGCCTTTAGTAGTATTAGCCATCCTATGAACGCCACTTTCCCTCTTATCCTTTGTGTAGAAACCATGATTAAGTATAATTATTATAAATATTAAACTCCCTTCTAGTAGTAAACCTTTCATAGAAATAACTTCTTTTATTTTTGTTAGGATTTGATCAAACTCCCAACTGACCCAATTAGGGCAAGAAATTCCTTCATTAGAAGCAACATCGATAGCCACATTACCTTCTTTATAAGTGTGGGTTATATTGGACTGAAGGAAATTCCCAATAAAGTTTTTGTAGTCTTCCATCATATCTTTTATCATCCAAGGCATAGAAGAATCTCCTTTTAAAATATCTATTGAAAATGAAGGTAAATTTTGTAGCTTAATACTTTGTAAAACTATAAGATTGTAGATCTAATTAAGTGTTCTTTGTTACAATTTCTTTGTATATTATTATCTGTTTAGATTCATTTTACCAATTGTAGAAGTAGACAAAAGATTGTAGAAGAATAAGACCAAAAGATAGAAGTGACACAACATAATCGTGGAGAAACCCTTTTGGGAAAAAACTCCACCACCAGAATCAGTAGTGGTTGTATTATTTAACCTTAGAACAAGATTACAATAATTATTTATCAATCCTTGCTTGAGATGCTTCTTTTTCCTTCAAAAATTCTTCTTCACAACTTGCAATAAACTCTCATGTGTCCAAGCATGAATCCACACATCTTGTGCCATGCTTCACAAAAGTACTCTCTTAGAACTCTCTTCAACTTGCTGCAATAAAAAGACTTGTAAACATTGTAAACTCCAAAGAGTTGACAATTACAAGAGGATATAGCTCCTCACAAATATCTACGCCATTCTTGTGGAAGTAAGGTTCTTCTGTGAAAAACAATGTCAAACCAAGTCCTTCATCAATTTGGGTGTCCCAAATTGAAGTCTTAACTCAACGTTGATTACGAAGATATCTTCCAAGCTTCTCCTCAAAGTTGGCACCCAAGAATGGGCCCCACTAAACTGATCCTTGTAAATATCTTCTCATACAAAGGTGTTAACTCCAAGATCTCAACTTGGGTGCCCAAGGTGGGTCCAAGTCAATCTCTATTAACTGAAGCATATCTCTTCATCAATTCATGAAAACATGATGCATGATTGATCATCCCCACTTAACTGAATGTAGCCACCTGTTATTTGTCATGAAACTCAAATCAACTAAAGTCAACTAACATGCAACTCAAACTAACTACATGCAACTGAAGGTAACTGAACCATAACCGAACTGAACTGAACTGAACTAAACTGAACTAAATTGATACTGAACTGAACTAAACTGAACTCAACTCCACTCATGTAAATATCAATTCCTAACTTCTAGGATCTTTACATGCATTATTGAAGTGTTATCTTTCTCCAAATAGTTAACTGAAACAAGTTGGGTTCCACCTTTCATGTGGGCACCCCATGTGATCCTATTTTTTAGGAGCTCTTCTTTGATGCCCTCACATGTTCCTATCATTTAGGAATAATTACAAATGTCAATTTCCATGTTCATTTCATTCAAATTTAATCTTTTTCTAATCCTAGTGCTGGGGAACACTTTCCAAGGACTTAGGAGATACATGAAATATGTTTAGGATTGCAATTAAATGGCATCCTATTCCCAACATTCTCCCACTTGACATTATACATTGCAATTATTCTAAACAAGGAATCATTCTTATAAATCAAGTACAAGACTCAAGTCTAATGACCTTCCTGCACCAAGAACCAATACCTTTCCCAAGTCTCTGTAACCATTTGTTTTGTCACTGAAACCTACACCAATCTATTCATGAACAAAAGCATCAAATTCAAATGATAACAAAAGACTCTAAGTGATTGCCACACTCATACCAAATTGGAATAACAACCATAGCAAGTTGCTAGCTCATCTAAAACTATCATAGATAGGACTTTGTGCTATCAACATAGCAACCCAAATATGCAAACAAGTCCTTGTATATCCACCATCCTGCAAAATAAGACTCCAAGTAACAACACATTTAGACAAGTGATAAAAAACCTTTAAAGTAACTCACTATAGTAAAGTGTAACCAGTCCAAGAGAGGTGCCCCTCTCATACATAACACATATACCTTATGGAACTCCCACTTCACAAGTAATGTCAAATCTGGAAACAAGATCACAACATTGACAGGTCCTCCTATAACACTTGACATAGAGGATGTGGCTAACTCCTCTATCATAGTGTCAAGAACCTTCAAGAAGAAGACTATTCCCACAAAGAGAGAAGCTGCAAATCAAACCATGTTCTTATACCACACTAACATGTGCCAAACTGTGTAAAGTAAGATCTCCTTCAACACTACCAAATTTAAAGGATATGAACATCTAACCATTCAACTTATAATGAAACATGGCAGAACTTAGATGTAAACCTCTCACAAAAAGTAGATCAAACTTAGCCAAACATTCCCACAACAAAAGGGAATATGCCCAAAGCCACTAACTATCTCTCGTACCTCTCCTACCCAAATCCTCAGCACTAACTCAAGTTGAATATTGTAAGGAGAACAATGGAAATACATAAAATCATGCATCTACTTCTCAACAATGCATAAGAGAAGTCAAAATACATCTTAATAATGCATCTAATAAACATGTGCGCAACACCTCTTAGATCATTTTACCTACTGAGTAGACCAAGAGTAGGATACAAGATTGTCTTGTGCATACAATAGACAACCTTCTCATTAGGTCTATGATGGACTCATATCCATTTCTAGGTGTAGGCTTCTCAGTCTTTACTGTTGAAAAAGATTTTCTTACAAGTAACCATTCTGACATATATCTCTTAACATAAGAAAAATTAGACCTAACCCAAGTCTCTCTAGTGTCCATGAGCACCCAATAATCAATCCATGCCAACTTCAAATGGAACTTGCATAATCATGAAGCTCCAAGCAAATGATTAATACTCAAAACTACAAAGAACTACATCCTCTCCGAAGGAAGAACAATAAAACCTTTACCAAAGACTCTAAGGGTCCTCCATGAAACAAGATGATAAAAACTCTTCAAATTGCATGAAGATAACCATTTCCTACCAAAGCTCCCACTAAATTGTGATACCAAGCTATACATGGCAACAAGATAAACAAAAAACCATCACTGTAAAAAAAACTCCCACTGCAACATGTAACCAAGCTATTCATGACATCGTGATAACCATCTCCTGAATGAAGATCATCCATATATGAAAAACCATGGGATCAAAACCATGAGATCAAAACCATGAGCTCCAAAACCATGGACCAATTCAACTAGTACAAAACCATGTGTTCAAGACCACTAAAGGTTAATCCACTAACTCTAACCCAAGAACTAGTTTAACCCAACTTCCCTCCCCTTCCCTCCTGGGAGAACTCCTCTCTTACCAAGCCTTTCCTTTCAGGGATTGAGCAAGCCATACCAGGTCTTACAACCATCAGCCCAAATACATTGTAACATCTTTTACAAATCTGCAATAACACAATAATAAAAGCTCCCACTACAACCATAAAACCTTCAAACTTTTAAGAGAAAGGTGGCCCAAACTCTACCCAACCATTAGCTTTGATACCAAATGTTGAAAATGAAGGTAAATTTTGTAGCTTAATACTTTGTAAAACTATGAGATTTTAGATCTAATTAAGTGTTCTTTGTTACAATTTATTTGTATATTATTATCTGTTTAGATTCATTTTACCAATTGTAGAAGAATAAGACCAAAAGATAGAAGTGACACAACATATAACATGGAGAAACCCTTTTGGGAAAAAAATCCACCACCAGAATCAATATTGGTTGTATTATTTAACCTTAGAACAAGATTACAATAATTCTTTATCAATCCTTGCTTGAGCTTCTTCTTTTGCCTTCAACAATTCTTCTTCACAACCTGCAATAAACTCTCATGTGTCCAAGCATGAATCCACACATCCTGTGCCATGCTTCAAAAAAGTACTCTCTTAGAACTCTCTTCAACTTGCTGCAATAAATAGACAATTATGAACATTGTAAACTCCAAAGAGTTGAAAATTACAAGAGGATAAAGCTCCTCACAAATATCTATGCCATTCTTGTGCAATTAGAGTTCTTACTAAAAAACAATGTCAAACCAAGTCCTTCATCAATTTGGGCATCCCAAACTAAAGTCTTAACTCAAAGTTGATTACAAAGATATCTTCCAAGCTTCTCCTCAAAGTTGGCACCCAAGAATGGGCCCCACTTAACCGAGCCTTGTAAATATCTTCTCATGTAAAGGTGTTAACTCCAAGATCTCAAATTGGGCACCCAAGGTGGGTCCAAGTCAATCTTTATTAACTAAAACATATCTCTCCATCAATTCATGCAAACATGATCCATGATTGATCATCCCCACTTAGCTGAATGTAGCCACCTATTATCTATCATGTAACTCAAGTCATTAGCATGCAACTGAAGTCAACTGAAGTCAACTAACATGGAACTAAAACTAACTACATGCAACTGAAGATAATTGAACCATAAATGAACTAAACTGAACTGAACTAAACTAAAATGAACTGAACTCCACTCATGTAAATATCAATTCCTAACTTCTAAGATCTTTACATGCATTACTGAAGTGTTATCTTTCTCCAAATAGTTAACTGAAACAAGGTGGGTTCCACCTTTCATGTGGGCACCCCATGTGTTCCTAGTTTGTAGGAGCTCTTCTTGGATGCCCTCACATGTTCCTATCATTTAGGAATAATTACAAATGTCAATTTACATGTTCATTTCATTTGAATTTAATCTCTTTCTAATCCTAGTGTTGGGGAACACTTTCCAAGGACTTAGGAGATACATGAAATATGTTTAGGATTGCAATTAAATGGCATCCTATTCCCAACAATATCAATAATCATCGATGATAATTTGGTTAAAACGTCTCTCTTTTGACCTCTTTACACCTGACAAGGAAGTAGTAGCTTCTGTCATATTCCTAAAGCAAGTACCTAAATTCCTAGAAAATCCTTCAATTAAGTAACTTGTGTGATCTCTAATAAATCCTCCTATAGTATCCATTCTAGGATTACCTTTAGAATATCCATCAAAATTCAATTTGATCCATCCTTCCTTAGGAGGGAGCCATTTGTTTTTTCTTCTACACAACATCTTTTCCCAATTTATTCTTGTTAAGTCTTGATTAATCCCCCAATTTTATTTTATTTTGAGCTCTACATAAGATGGAATTAATTTATAAAATCCATAATTTGTATCATTTATGTTTTCTTGCACTTGTTGTTTTATGCTCAAACAAATCCATGTTTCTCTTTTGATCTCTAAAAATTATTTTATTTCTCTTTCCACAACCCCCAAGAGACAAAAGGAGGAATTTTCTCTATAGATATAAAATAATAGGATGAGAGATAGGAATTTTTTTCTAATTAATCATAAAATCCTTAAGAGTTCCAGGGAAAACCCAATCAACCAAGAGAATCCTTAGGACCTGATCACAAAGCTCTCTAGAAAAAGAGCAATGCAAGAACAAATTTTCCATATTCTCTGCATCCTCATAACAAAGGGTGTTGGCCACGCAAGAGTAGACAACTGAGAGGGGGGGGTGAATCAGTTGTCACAAAAATTAAGCTTATTAAAATTATTCTCAGATCTGATCAATAAACATGAAAGCATAAATCATCACCACATCAGAAACACACATAACACCAAATTTTTTTTACGTGGAAACCTTGTTATGGGAAAAACCACGATGGAGCTTAGTACACAAGATTATACCCTGTTAAAAGTATAAAGAATAATAAATGGGGAATGCACATGCATTGGGGAACACTTCCTAGAGATCACTACTCAAATAAAACAAGGCATACTACCAAAAGGAAGACACACTATCTTACAGAAACATTCAGATTACATTTGCAAGATTTTGAACTAAGAAAATAACATCTGCTAATGCCTACTTACAGTTCCAGTTAAGCACATGAACACTTCTTCACACTCTACTTCTGCCTTCAAATGATTAGGACATTATTTGCACATCTCATTCACACCATTCCATAAAATGGTAGAAACAATCAGTTATATATATCCGCAACTAAGAATAATATCATCTCCATGTCGACTTCAACAAAATAAAAAATGAATACAAACTGTCGGCCCAAATAAATAAATAATTATTAATGTGAATCAACCAAAGTCGGCCACAACATAGTGAAGACCCAAAAAAACATCCTCAAACATGAACCACCGTCAAAATTATGCCTCGAAGATCCACAACATGCCACAATCACCCTATCGGCCATGAACATGAAAAAAATGAACACGCAAGAGAAAATCACCAATTGCGAGCATAATGATCAATGCGGATGTGCAACAAAGATAGAGAAAGATCTAGAAACATCCATAAGCATCATGAATCACCATAGAAGCATTTGCAACAACTCAACTTACTAGAATCACATCATCTTCTTTTAGGAACACTAACTGAAGCAATAAAATAATTGTCAGAACAAAGATACTCATAACTCAATCAAATATTCATGTGGATCTTTGAAACTTAACGTGGATAAACTAGATATAATAAAAAAAATCCCTTTAATCCACAACCTCTGATCATCAATATACTGAGCTAGCCAACATACTGAACTTCACTTCACCACTGACAACCTACAACTTATTTATTACAATTTTCTCAATATCCTCAACATATACAAACTCTAATGTCTTTAAGGCCAATAGTGTTGACATCAATGCCAACCACATATCAACAACATCCAACAATTTGCCCCATTGGCATTGATGGCAACACATGATGTGAAAAATACTATCAACACAACTTTCTCTTAGCACTTTGTCCCCCTTAGGTTTTGACTCTTTTTTCCTCAATTCTTTCACATGACTTCTCCCCACAAAGTTTTTCACATGAATATTCTCCCCCTTTGACATCAATGAAAAAGATACACATTTTCTCCACACAAAATCTAAACCACGTTTCTGAACATCTGACTACTCCCCCTGAGTAGTAGCCACCACAACATCAATTCGGATCAAGATAGACTGTGAAATGCACGGACTGATGCAAGTCAATGCATCTTAGTTCTGATTAAGAGGGGTAATCACCCCTAGTTTTCCTCTGAGATAATCAAAAGTATCCTTAGGCAACAACTTGGTAAAGATATCTGCAATCTATTCCTTAGTGGGCGCATACTCCAATCTGACTTCCTTTTCACTCACCTTCTCTCTCAAAAAGTGAAACTTGATAGATATATGCCTGGTTTTTGAATGCAGCACCAGATTCTTAGAAATGTTAATTGCACTTGAATTATCACATAATATAGCAATAGGTTCATCATACACAACTTTGATATCTTTCAACATCTGCTTCATCCATAGTACTTGATTTCAATTGTTAGCAGCAACAATGTATTCTTCCTCTACAATAGATAAAGAAATGACATTCTGCTTCTTACTTAACCATGAAATCAACTTCTTTCCCAAGAAAAATGCACCACCACTGGTACTCTTTATGTCATTCACATCTCTTGCCCAATCAACATTAGTAAAAGCACTCAAAGTAAGGTCATCATCTTTAGGGTACCACAGGACAAAATCAACTGTCCCCTCCCCTTAAAGTATTTGAAAATCCTCTTCATAACTGTCACATGAGATTCCTTACGATTAGCTTGCAATCCTACAACAATGCATACGACATTCATGATATCAGGTCTAGTTTGAGTCAAATAGAGCAATCCACCAATCATCGATCTGTATCTAGTCTGATTTTCTTTAGGTGAATCATCATCTTGTGTCAACTTACATTCGGTCACCATAGGTGTGCCAACTGGCTTTGAATCTTCCATTCCAAACTTCTTTAGAAATTCTTTCACATACTTGGACTGAGATATAAAGATCCCTTTATCTAGCTAAGTAATTTACAATCCCAAAAATAATTTCATCTCTCCAATCATAGATATCTCAAACTCACTATGCATCTCATTAGCAAAATTCATGCACAAACTATCATCTCGTCCAAAAATGATATCATCAACAAAGACTTCAACAATCAAATCTTTACCATGATCAATCTTGAAATACAAGTTACTATCAATAGTACCTTTATTAAATCCAAGCTTCAATAAATACTTGTCCAGTATGGCATACCATGCTTTTGGGGCTTACTTAAGTCCATACAATGCTTTCTTCAACCGGAAAACCATATCTCCCTAATCAATCAATTGAAATCCATCAGGTTGCTCAATATACACTTCTTCTTCTAGTTCACCATTTAGAAATGTTGACTTAGCATCCATTTGATAAACCTTGAAGTTTTTTTAAGCAACATAAGCAAGAAATAGTCTCACAACTTCAATCCTAGTAACAGGGGAAAAATTTCTTCAAAGTCAATTCCTTCCATCTGAGAATATCCTTTACACACAAGTATTTCTTTTTTTCTAACAACTTCACCTTACTCATTCAGTTTGTTTCGAAGGACCCATTTATTTCCAATTACATTTTTGTCCTTAGGTCTAGGAACAAGAATCCATGTATTATTCTTCTCAATTTTTTATAGTTCTTCTTTCATTGCTTCCACCCAATGTTCATCTTTGCATGCTTCATTGACATTATTAGGCCCAATCTTTGAAATCAAACAATATTCTTCTACAATTCTTCTCCTAGTTTGAACACTTTTGTTCTTATCACCTATAATCTGATCTTCTAAATTATTTAACCTTACATACCTTGGAGTCTTAGGATGTTCTTGAACTTTAGGATCTTGTGATATCACTTTTTCACTTTCACTAGTTCCTTCCTCTTGATTTTCCTGATTCACCAGAATGATCTGAACTTGATTTGAAGTTTGAACTTTCTTTCCTTTATCTGAACTTTCATTCTAATCATCTGAATCATATCCACAGGTTTTGGATGGTCTAACTATGTCTTCATCAACCTTGACATTAGCACTTTCAACTACTTTCCTTAATCTCTTGTTGTAGCATTGGTAGGCCTTTCTTTTAGTAGAATAACCAAGAAAGATTCATTCATCACTCCTAGCATCAAAATTTCCTATATCTTCATCTCTTTTGATAAAGCATTTACTCCCAAATATTTTGAAGTTTCTAACAGTAGGCTTATGACTAAACCATAGCTCAAAAGGAGTCCTACCGATATCACCTTTGACTTTTACCCAGTTGACATTGTAAAAAATAGTACTCATAGCTTCTCTCCAGTAGATATGAGGAACATTTCCTTCCAACATCAGAGTTCTAGAAGCTTCTTGAATTGTCATGTTCTTCCTTTCCACAAATCCATTTTGTTGAGGAGTCTGTGGTGTAGATAATTGTCTCTTTATCCCATGTTCTTCACAAAAAGTATTAACCTTGCCGGAAGTGAATTCACCACCTCTATCTGATCTCATAAATTTAATCTTCAGACCTATCTCTGTCTCAAACATAGCATTGAATATCTTGAATTTCTCCAGAGCTTTAGATTTTTCCCTTAAGAAAGTAGCCCACATCATTCTAGAATAATCATCAATGAGTAACATGAAATATCGGTAACCTTGTAAACTTTTGACTCTAGAAGGACCACACAAGTTAGTATGGACAAGCTCCAACACTTAATTTGAACAATTTTGTTTGCTCCATAATGAAACTCTAGTTTGCTTCCCTAATTGACATTCCTTGCATAGTATTAGTAGGCTTTACCAACTTAGGAAGATCTCTCACTGCCTGAGTAGAACTTATCTTGATAATATTGTCAAAGTTTACATGACACAATTTCCTATGCCACAACCAACTTTCATCAACTTGAGCAATCAGACAACTTTTACCAGTAGCATTTAGGTGAATGATATTACCTTTTGTTTTCGTACCTAAAGCAATCACATTTCTAGAACTTCCCAATATTCTGCACTTTCCATCCTTGAATTGAAGATTGTATCCTTTTTCAACCATTTGTCCAACACTTAAGGGATTATGCTTCAAACCTTCCACATATAGAACATCATTTGTATTATGCTTACCATCAAGAGAAATGGATCCTCTGCCATGGATTACACCAGCTTTGTCATCACCAAATATTACAACACCACCATCATACTTTTCCAAGCTCACAAATTTACTTTTATCACCTGTCATGTGATGAGAGCATCCAATGTCAATCACCCATTCATCTTTTTCTTCAACTCAGGCAGCTAGGGCTTTCTCCACATTTGTGCAACTAGCAGATTCAGTAGGTTCAAGATCATTTTCCTTGATAGCAATAAATATCCATTCATCCTCACTTACATTCCCTTTATCAAATTCATCATGTATCACACCTTTATTAGCAACATAATAACACTTTCTTTGAAATATAGGCTTGTTAGGTCTTGGCTTAGGAACTCTTTTAGGACACCTTGAGGCAAAATGAGCTATCTTATTGCAAGAAAAACATTTAATAGGCAACTTCCCTTTATACTTATCTTCTCCTCTGGCTTCTCTTTTGACAATAAGTGCTTCAAGCTCGTCTAGTTTTCTCTCTTCTTCTTGAACCTCTCTCATTTCTTGCTCATAATTGAACACCTTTCTAGAAGAACTTTCACCTGGATCATATCTCTGCTTGTCTTTTCCGGAGATAGTAGCCTTGAATGTGGATTTTGTCTTAGGAAGAGCATCACCAAACTCAGTTAACTCAAAAGCACTAAGCTTACCAATCAACATGTCTCTGGTTACATTTGTCACAGTTTGGATCTCGTCAATAGCAGTAGCTTTAGATTTGTATGTAGCAGGAAAGGATCTGAATACTTTAGCAACAATCTCTAATTCATCCAATGTTCCACCAACACATCTGATACTACACATAAATTCATTCATTCTCTGCATGGAAGAAGTAATGTTCTCATCATCACCCATTCTCAACATTTCATATTTTTGTTTCAGGCTTTGCAACTTAGCAAACTTCACATGTGCATCACCTTCATACAAAGTTTCCAACTTTTTCCAGATCTCATAAGCAATCTTCTAATCAATAACATTTGTCATCTCAAAATCAGTCAAAGCACTCAACAATTCTTCCTTAGCCTTGATATTGTACTCGACATCCTTAATCTCAGCACCAATAGAAGTACCATTTTGTGGGATGATATACCTATTCTTTGTAATGTTCCAAAAAGGATCACCAATGCATCTCAGATGACACTCCATTTGAGCCTTCCATAGAGAATAATTAGTTCCATCAAATCTCAGACTATCCTTCTTGTATGTTGCCATCCCAGATAACCTCAAGCTATCAAACTTCTTCTGAGGAATCTGCTCTGATACCAATTGTTGGCAACACAAGGGCAGACAACTAAGAGGGGGGAGGTGAATCAATTGTCATGGAAATTAAGCTTATTAAACTTACTCTCATATCTGATCAATAAACATGAAAGCATAAATCATCACCACATTAGAAACACACATAACACCAAAAAATTTTACGTTGAAACCCTGTTAGGGGAAAACCACGGTGGAGGTTAGTCCACAAGATTATACCTTATTAAAAGTATAAAGAATAATAAATGGGGAATGCACATGCATTTAGGCACACTGCCTAGAGCTCATTGCTCAAATACAACAAGGCTTACTGCCCAAAGGAAGACACACTGTCTTACATAAACATTTGGATTACATCCACAAGATTTTGAACTGAGAAAATAACATCTGTTAATGCCTGATTATAGTTTCGGTTAAGCACTTGAACACTTCTTCACACTTTGGTCACTCTTCTTCACACTCCGCTTTTTCCTTTGAATGATTAAGACGTTATTTGCACATCTCATTCACACCATGCCATCAAATGGTAGAAACAATTGCTTATATATATTTGCAACTAAGAATAATATCATCTCCATGTTGGCTTCAACAAAATAAAAAATGAATACAAATTGTCGACCCAAATCAATAAACAATTATTAATGTGAATCAATCAAAGTTAGCCACAACATAGTGAAGACCCAAAACAATAGCCTCAAACACGAACCTCAATAAAAAATAATGCCTCAAATATCTGCAACACGCTACAATCACCTTGTTGGCCATGAACATGAAAAACATGAACACGAAAGAGAAAATAACCAATCACGAGCACAATGATCAATACAGACGTGCAACAAAGATAGAGCATGATCTAGAAACATCCAAGAGCATCATGAATCACCACAAAAGCATCTACAACAACTCAACTTACTAGAATCACATCATCTTCTTTCAGCAACACCAACTGAAGCAACAAAACAACTATCAAAACATAGATACTCATAACTCGAACAAATCTTCATGCAGATCTTTGGAACTTAACATGGATAAACTAGATATATTAAACAAGAAACCCTTTAATCCACAACCTTTGATCATCAATATACTGAACTAGCCAACATACTAAACTTCACTTCACCACTGACAACCTGCAACTTAATTTATTACAATTTTCTCAATATCCTCAACATATACAACCTCTACTGTCTTTCAGGCCAATAGTGTTGACATCAATGACAATCACATATCAGAAACATCCAACAAAGGGAACATCTATTAATAAATTAGAATCCTCTTATGTTAATATTTTTAATAATAAGGATATTACCATGAACAACAACACACCAAAAATAATTAATTTTAGGGATAAGTTTAGGATTCCACATCTAATTCTAATCAAAATTAATAGAAGGATGAATAGGTTGTTCCATATTACATAAGAAAATCTAACCAAGAATAGTCCAGAAGGAAATTTGCTTCAGATCCATTAATCCTCATTATAAGAAAAAAATATGCAATCTCCAATCCGATTTCTTAACAAGTGAATATCAACATCATATCCTTGTTGTCTTCCTCTCCTTAAAACCTTGCCCCCATTTGGTTGTTCCCAAAAAAATTCAACTCAAAATATCACCTCCCCAGTCAATATAACCATTAAGATACCTTCCATTAACACATATTAGCTTCTCCTTAATTTTATTGAGTTGATTAAAAGAAGATAGAGTAGGACCATTGTTCCAAATATCATCCCAAAAAATAGTCTTCGAACCATTTCCAACTCTCCTTCTAATCCCCTATTTTATTTTATTCCCAATTTTAATCAAGTTATTCCAGATCACTGAACCGTTTGAAAAATCAGATGAGTGCAATAAACTCCCTTGTTCACTATTAACTTACTTTAATCTTCATATTTAAATAAGTTTATCAAAGGTTATTTGATAATCTATGTCACACTCCTTGAGTTTGAAAACCATAAAATAAACCTTAAGGCTTAAATGTATCCAAAAAATTACACCCACCAAAAATGGAAAAAGATTTAATATCCATGTAGCAACAGGAGGTCCAAATTATTAGGGTTTCTTGTTGAAAGGGGTTGAAGAATTCCAAGATCTAGTTTCACCACATTGCAGAAAAAACATGCCATGTTGCAAATCATGCAAAAACTATGGCACTTCATCATGAAGACTCGAGATTTTCCAAGAAGAAAGGTTCCACATGCCCAAAAATTTCTACATGTAATATATGCATGGTTTCTTTTCAGTGGAGGTGTAAATGTTTTTTTTTCGATGCCCTAGGCTCTTGAGGTTTAAAGACCTACAACAATATATTGGTGATGACTTAGCCTATGCATTTAAGGACCCCTACATTCATTGGGGATAAGAAATAATATTTTATAAAAAAGAATCTATAAAATCATTGGCAACTCCTCACCTGAATTAATATTCTTCAAGTTTCCACTCTTGAAGCAAAAGTAACAACCATAGAGGTTAAATGAGACTTCTTTAATTATAAACACTCTATTTGTTGTTGGAACTTCAATTGCAGGTCCCTTTATTTTAATATTTTTAGAGACTGTCTATGACATACCACATGCTTGAGACAATATACTCAATAGCACTAAACTAGGTATTTGGCAAGAAAAGTAGTTCATAAGAGGTTTTGAGTATCATCTGTCAAAGTCTATTTCCATTAATGTTGGGGATGGATTGAACACTATATATAGTTCAATAGTTTTTCTAGGAGGGATTGAGGAAGCATAAATACAAGCTTCAAAAAATGAATTAAAGGACACTCAAAGTAGAATTGAGGACCAAGGCCAAAATTTTAGAAAGAGTCTCATTGATTCAAAAAAGTTGACACCCCATATTGTTTAGAAGCAAAAAATAGAGGAAGATTATTTTCCTAATGTTTTTTTCCTTGGCAACAATGAATTTAGACACTTCAAATAGTTTGATAGTATTACATATCCCAATGACCATTTATTTTTTAACAAAAATAGCCAGTCTAGCAGCCAGTGTCAATGGATAAAGAAAGTACAACAAGAATGGGATATCTTAGAAAATAATTTATTTGATGCTATTTGTGTTTGAGTTTATGAAGATTAAATGGATTTACTTACGGTGGCAATTACTAGAGCAGTTGTCACTCCATATCAAGATGGTTTTTCTCCTTTGATATTCATCTTCCAAATGAGTACCTTCATGTACCACCTTCAATACACTATCATTTTGGTGGCCTACGCTTAGATCCAAATATTTATGAAAATGAGAAGATCTTCCTTAGTCTTCTAAACAAATGGACATGAAGAGGGATTGAAGTTTGGGACCCTATGAATTTGAGCATTCTTCAAGTCTGTGTTTCCTTTCAAAGTCTTGTATTGAATGCAAAGACATATTTCAATGAGGAAATATATGATAAACAGATTGGTAGATTTGAAGTAGAGAAAAACTATCTTGCATATAATGAAAATGCTTTCCTTCTATCATGCAAATAAATGTTATACTTACTATATAAACCACCCAAGAATTTTGAATCATTTGTTAAAGAGAAATTTTGCAAGTGTGGTCATTATATACTTGGTGCCTATAATGCATATATGAAGGGAACTCAAGTTGGATTTCTTTCTAGTGAGGCAGTGATACTACTACATGCTAGATTGTTTCTCAATGAAACAATTTACATGGTTTCAAGATTATGTTGGATAAGTTTATTCCCAAACTTGTCTCAACCTTCAGTGAAGTTGGAGCAGATTGTGAGGAATGTATGTAGGTCAATGTTTAAGTAATTGCATGCATGTATGATGTATGAATTAGGTTTCTTTTTATTAGGATGGTATTTTGGATGTTGTCATGTTTATGCATCATATAAATTCCTTAGAAAAATGGAAGAGTCACCTATCATAAAAATGGATGTGTCATTGGATACTGCTATTATTATATTATCATGCCACACAATTCTATGAGAAAATATTTCATGTAGCTAGATCTAGGTCATCTTCAAGTGTCAAACAAGTTTCAATGGAATGGTTGCAAGGAAACAGATCCATCTATTGTGCATCTTGATGTTATTCAAGATGAGATATCAAGCATCAATATGGTTGTTGGAGTTCATGGGCAACCAAGAAAATCAATGATACAAGAAGCTTATGGATTGCATATCAAAGTGTGTCGATCTCTATGGGATGTTTTAAAAAATGTTTCAAAAGTGTTTGTTGACATACGGGTTGACTTGCTGCATGGGGTAAGTAAGATAAAGAGTACATGGTTATCATAGACTATGCTTCATTAAATATATTTGAAGATACAAATATTCTACCTCATGTGAGAGAAATTCTAGAAGATAAATTGAATGTACAAGTGGAAAAACCTAGTGCACAAGTTGAACCGAATCAAATCACTGAATCTCACAAAGATCGGGAGAGTAGCCAAGATAGTTTTTCCCATACATTGTTAATTATGATAGTTGAAATCCAAAATGTTTCACTAGAATGGAGAAATAAATTTATTATATGTGGAGAGTCCAATTGGGGTGGGATTTTCATATTTCTATAGTAGTAGTGACTATTAGAATCTCAATAATGTTTTAACTGTTAAAGACAATCTGACATTTATTTTAGATTAGTATGAGAAATTTCTAGAGATCATAAATGTAGCAGGGATCCTATTCTATATCTTCAAAGTGTCAAGGTGGTTCAAGAAACAAGGGGAACATGTTCCTATATTCTTGCAAGGAGTGATCAAGGAGATTTATAACCAATGATGATAGTTATAAGAACATCTTGCCATCATATGCTCATCTAGGAGAATAAAGACACCTGTTATGTCCTTTTAGGCATCATCCTAAATTGAAGGAGTCAACTTGCATTATCCCTATGCCTTGATTGAATATTTTGTTAGATGTTTTCAAAGTTTAAAATGAAGAAAAATCCTTCAAAAGAACTCAAGATGAGGTTTTTGACTGCCTTGTAAAAGTTAGTATTTAAAGTGGGGAGGGGATTTTTGGTTGCGGGAGACTAATTTTGTGGAAATAGACCATGTAACTCAACATAGTAGTTCTTTCAAGCTTTTGTCTATCCATTGTAACTCAAAACAGGAGTTCTTTCTAGTCAAATAACTAGTATTGTCACTAATTCTTCTAAAGAAAAGAATTTCCAGATTTATTCTATTGTAAGACAGAGACTTATGACATTATGAACCTAATTTTTCAATAAAAGTTGAAGATATACCTTTCTCCATTTTGTCTCTATATATTGTGTATGGTTTTGGGGGTGTTGATCTTTGTTGTGGATAGTGTTTTGTCCCTCGTACTATAGTTCATCTTTATACCTTCATGTAGAAACAAGTCACATATTTGTAGGTTACATGTTGTGTTTTACATTCACGCAAAATAATTATGTGAATCTCTATGAAATTGTATATTGTGTATCAAACTATCAACTTCTTTGTATGAACCTTATGTTCTTTGAAATAGGTCAAAGTTTTACTCTATCTTTGGTGCATTACCACATTTTAATTTTTAGTTATCCTTCTATCCCTTTTCATTTATTAAATTATAGTAAGATTACGATTAGTTCTAGTTCTTCAAAGATAATCAGATAGAGAACCTGTTAAATAGGTGCAGGACAACTGAGAGGGGGGGTGAATCAATTGTCACACAATTCAAACTTGAAAACTCAACACTTATTAATTCCACAACCACACTGTTCTATTATTAAGTAAGAGCCTGAAACATAATGAACACTAGATTTTTATGTGAAAAACCTAATGAGGGAAAACCCACTGTGAGGGTTAGCTCACAATATAAAAGATTATAAACTGAATACAAAGGCTCACTACCAGGGGATCACTGCCCAAAAGAGGACTCGTTGTCCAAGTACAATGGCTCTCTACCTACAAAAGGGACTCACTATCCACAAAAAGGACTCACTATCCAATAGGGAGGCTCACTGCCTACAGATACAAAAGAGAACAAAAAGATCCACCACAATAATTAATGCACATCCGCAGGATTGCAAAAACCTTCAACGCACTGTGTTCAACACAATGAAGAACTGCTATCACAACTCACTCGCACACACACTTTTTCTCTTATAATTTGTGGATCACTTTTGTCACTTTGGATCACATTGTCATACAACTCTTCACAATTCGACTTGATTTTATACCATCCTCATCCTTAGAAACATTCTCTAAGGTTGGCCACAATTTCCTCATTTTATAAATTCAAAATAGGTCGGCAATTCAAAATTCCCAGGGTGGAAAGGAATAAGAGTGGACCAATAAAATTTTTTTTTCAAGATAAAAAATAATATCTTGAAACAACCACATGCTTCCCTAATTAAATTTTATTCTTTGAATGAAGTGTTAACACCAGGTCGGCCAAACCTAATGAAAAAACAAGTAAACATTGATAAACATACTTCCCAATTAGAATATGACATGCATACCCCACAACACGCTTCATTAAGCACAAGAATACACTTCAGAATCTTCCAGATACACCTGCAACAAAACAACAAACTTCAATCACTGAACATCTTTCACCAGTCCGTTCGGATTGTATAAAATCATATTGAAATACTTAAACATGACTTCCAGATCACCAATATTCAAACCTCTTTGCCAGAGCACAAAAAAGACCTTCACAAGACATATTCTAGATCCACAAGATCTGAAATGAAATAGAGCAAAAATGCAGAGCAACAATATTTCTCCTAGTCCACAGAAGACCAACTTTACTAGAACAGCTCACATACCAGTGAACGTAACTTTCATATACCATCAAACCAGAAGCTAGAACTTAGAGTATATCACCATGAGATCACCAATAACTAACTTTCATATCTGCACAAGCATAGGATCAACACATGAGAAATGCAGAGCACATACTGAACATTTTCATCATTTTTGTTTTCTCTTCTTTATTTAATTTTCTCAAAAGCACTTGGAAACTCATCAAACCAACACATCTATAATGACATAAAGATAGCTCTATGTACTCACAACATTTTAGCAGTATCTTAGCCATACATGTACAATCTACAACATACTAAATTGTGTTGACATCAATGACAACATTAATGACAACACCGCCAAACTTGCTCATACTTGCAACAATCTCCCCCTTTGTCATTGATGGCAACACATGATGTGAAAAACCATCAAAGACAAAAATTTACACATTATCCCTAGAGAACACCTTCTACACCTCTTTTTCTTCACCTGTTTTTCACATGAATTTCTCTCCCCCTTTGGCATCAATGTAAAAGATCAACAACATTGATTACTCCCCCTTAGGAGTACACTCATACTGCAACAATGAAAACTTTTTCTACTCCCCCAGCGGAGTAGACCCATCTATTAGTCCAAATAAATGAAGAATATGTGAATTCACTAGACTGATTCACCTTTATGTGTACCTAGTTAGGAGGACCAATGACCCCCAAAATCTCCTTAAGATGCTCAAAAGTATCCTTCGAAAGAGCCTTGGTAAATATATCTACAATTTTTTCCTTTGTTGTCACATACTCCAATCTGACCTCATTCTCCAACACTTTTTCTCTTAGGAAATGATATTTGATAGATGTGTGCTTCATTCTTGAATGCATAACTAGAATCTTTGAAATGTTTATTGCACTTGTGTTGTCAAAGAAAAGAAAAGGCTCATCACATACCACACCAATGTCTTCAGGGTTCGCTTCATCCATAATCCTGTGTGCAGTAGGAGGCTGCAACAATATATATTACCGTTGTTTGTGATAAAGAAACTGAGTCTTTTTTTTCTCAACCATGAAACTATTTTTCCACCAAGAAAAAGCACCACCACTCGTACTCTTCCGGTCATCTACACATCTAGCCAATCAACATCTATATAAGCACTCAGGGTGAAATCATCACTCTTAGGATACCATAGTCCATAATCCGGTGTACCTTTCATATATCTAAATATCCTCTTTATAGCTACAACATGTGCTTCTCTAGGATCTGCTTGGAATCTGGCAACTAAAAATCTTGGATGCAATGTTGATCTAGGAGCAATAGGGTATGGTCGCCAATCATAGATCTATATTTGCTCGATTAGTCTTGGTTTCATCACCTTTTTAGTTTATCCGGTTACCATAGGGTACAAAGTTTGGAATAATCCATCCCAAACTTCTTATGGTTCTTTACATACTTGGATTGTGAAATGAATATCCCTTTATTAGTTTGATTTACTTGTAGACCAAGGAATAAATTCAATTCACCAATCATAGACATCTCAAATTCTTTTGCATTTCTTCAACAAACTTTTTATACATGCCTTCATTTCCACCAAAAATGATATCATCAACATAAACAACTACAATCAACATCTTATTACCTTGCACTTTGAAGTAAGATTGTTGTCAACAAAACCTTTGTTGAATCCTTGCTTGGTTAGATATCTATCCAGTCTTGCATACCAAGCTCTAGGAGCTTGCTTTAGCCCATACAATGCCTTCTTCAACTTACAAACCATGTCTGGTTTGTTAGACAACTGAAACCCTGTAGGTTGCTCCATATACACTTCTTCCTCCAATTCACCATTTAGAAAAACTAATTTAACATCCATCTGATACACTTTGAAGTCCTTGTGGGCAGAAAAAAGCCAAAAAGATCCTAATAGCTTCCATTCTGGCAATAGGAGCAAATGTTTCTTCAAAATCTATACCTTCAACTTGTGAATATCCTTTGCATACTAGTCTTTCCTTATTCCTTACGACTTCTTTACTTTCATTTAGCTTATTCCAAAACACCCATCTCGAACCAATTACATTTTTATTCACAGGCCTAGGGACTAGTTTCCATGTCTGATTCTTTTCTATCTTTTGCAACTCTTCTTTCATATCTCTCATTCGACTCTCATCTTCACATGCTTCACTTATAGGTTTGGGTTCAATTTTAGATAATAGACACAAATTTACCTTTTTTGTAGCTCTACTTCTTGTCTTTTCACCTTCACTTTTATCTCCAATTATTTGCACCTCTAGATTATTATTAAAAGTGCTAATGTGAAAGTTGATGAAGACATATGTAGACCTATTGAGAGAAGTGAAGTTGAACCTGATGATCCTATCTATGGACATGTACTTGAAGAAAACAAGGAGAAGGAAGATGAGGAGAAAGAAGAACAAGTGGAAGAAGAAGACGGAGAAGAAAATAAACTAGAACCTGCTGTCAGAACTCCTAAGTATGTACAAAAGAATCATCCGGAGGTGCAAATAATTGGAGATAAAAGTGAAGGTGAAAAGACAAGAAGTAGAGTTGCAACAAAGGTAAATTTGTGTCTATTATCTAAAATTGAACCCAAACCTGTAAGTGAAGCATGTGAAGATGAGAGTCGAATGAAAGCTATGAAAGAAGAGTTGCAAAAGATAGAAAAGAATCAGACATGGAAACTAGTCCCTAGGCCTGTGAATAAAAATGTAATTGGTTCAAGATGGGTGTTTTGGAATAAGCTAAATGAAAGTGGAGAAGTCATAAGGAATAAGGAAAGACTAGTATGCAAAGGATATTCACTAGTTGAAGGTATAGATTTTGAAGAAACATTTGCTCCTATGGCCAAAATGGAAGCTATTAGGATCTTTTTGGATTTTTTTTGCCCACAAGGACTTCAAAGTGTATCAGATGGATTTTAAATTAGCTTTTCTAAATGGTTAATTGGAGGAAGAAGTGTATATGGAGCAACCTATAGGGTTTCAGTTGTCTAACAAACCAGACATGGTTTGTAAGTTGAAGAAAGCATTGTATGGGCTAAAGCAAGCTCCCAGAGCTTGGTATGCAAGACTAGATAGATATCTAACAAAGCAAGGATTCAACAAAGGTTCTGTTGACAACAATATTTACTTCAAAGTGCAAGGTAACAAAATGTTGATAGTAGTTGTTTATGTTGATGATATCATTTTTGGTGGAAATGAAGGCATGTGTAAAAAGTTTGTTGAAGAGATGCAAAAAGAATTTGAGATGTCTATGATTGGTGAATTGAATTTATTTCTTGGTCTACAAGTAAATCAAACTGATAAAGGGATATTCATTTCACAATCTAAGTATGTAAAAGAACTACTGAAGAAGTTTGGGATAGATGATTCCAAACTAATTTGTACCCCTATGGTAACCAGATGTAAACTGAGCAAAGATGATGAATCTGCTAAGACTAATCAGAGCAAATATAGATCTATGATTGGTAGACTGATGTACCTTACTGCTACCAGATTGAACATTATGCATGCAGTATTTTTAGTTGCTAGATTCCAAGCAGATCCTAGAGAAGCACATGTTGTAGCTATAAAGAGGATATTTAGATATATGAAAGGTACACCAGATTATGGACTATGGTATCCTAAGAGTGATGATTTCACCCTGAGTGCTTATATAGATGCTGATTGGGCTAGATGTGTAGATGACCAGAAGAGTACCAGTGGTGGTGCTTTCTTTCTTGGTGGAAAAATAGTTTCATGGTTGAGAAAAAAACAAGACTTAGTTTCTTTATCCACAACAAAGGTAGAATATATTGTTGTAGCATCCTACTGCACACAGGTTTTATGGATGAAGCGAACCCTGAAGGACATTGGTGTGGTATGTGATGAGCCTATTTCTATTTTCTTTGACAACACAAGTGCAATAAACATTTCAAAGAATCTAGTTATGCACTCAAGAATGAAGCACATATCTATCAAATATCATTTCCTGAGAGAAAAAGTGTTGGAGAATGAGGTCAGATTGGAGTATGTGACAACAAAGGAACAAATTGTAGATATATTTACAAAGGAACAAATTGCTGAGGGGTTCTCGGATCAAAAAATTGTCTTTTTATGCCATGCTATTCACAGAATGCATTAAATTCACCAGAAGTGAATTCTCCACCTTTGTTGGATCTCAAACACTTGATTTTCAAATTTACTTCATTTTCCACTCTTGCTTTGAATACTTTAAACCTATCTAGAGCCTGAGTCTTTTCTCTGAGAAAAGAAACCCATGTCATTCGAGTATAATCATCAATAAACAACATGAAATATATGTCGCCATTCAGGCTTCCAGTCCTAGTCAGACCATAGAGATCAGTATGAACTAACTCCAACATTCCGATAGTAGAATGCTCTTTTCCCTTAAAGTTGCAACTTGTCTGTTTCCCCAATTGACAACTTCTGAAAATAGCATTACCAGGTCTTGTGATTTTGGGCAGTCCTCGAACAATCTCTTTTGCACTGATCTTGACCAAGTTATCAAAATTTACATGTCCCATTCTCCGATGCCATAACGAACTTCTACTTATTTGAGATACAAGACAATGACCATCAACTCATTTCAATTGATAGAAATTTCCATGAGTTCTTCTTCCAACAAAAATCATATCTACACTCCCAGATCCTTTTGTGATTTCATAAGTATTATTATGAAACACAAGTTTGAAACCATTACTACACATCTAACCAACACTCAGAAGGTTATGCCTCAAACCCTTCACATAATATAAATAATTAGTACTATGCACTCCATCAAAATTGATTGAACCTTTCCCACAAATCTTAGCTCCTAAATCATCACCAAACATAACTAAACCACCATCATATTTCTCAAGTTTAGTGAACTTACTCTTATCTCCGGTCATGTGATTAGAACATCCACTATCAATTACCTAGTAGTATTCATCTTGTCTTTCATGAAAATCGGTAACCAAAGTACCTTCCATCCTATTTCTCTTATTCTCTAGAGCTTTCTTGCTTAGACATTTTCTAGGGTTAGTGGATACATATTTACTTTCCAAAGCTAAGAATAAGCATTCACTATTATCAACCTCATTCTCAGATTCATCATCAGAAATTCCTGCCTCTTCTTTAACATAGTTCAACTTTTTATATTTCTTATCCTTCCTATCCTTATCCTTATAATCCTTGTTCTTATTATGCACAACTCTATTCTGACATCTTGAAGCATAATGACCAATATTACCACAGCTAAAACATTTAAAGGGAAACATACCTTTATACTTTCTGGTTCCTTTCTTCAACTTCTTGGTGAAGTTTGCTTCCAACTCATCAACACCATCACTATCCGGTTCCTCTTCAATCTTCAATGCTTTAAATTCCATTTATGTATTTTCTTCTATCTTGTCATCTTTTTGGAACTTCCTCAACTCAAATGCTTGCAAGGTGCCAAACAATTGTTCCAAAGTGTAAGTCTTAGGATTATATACTTCTTCAATAATTGAGATCTTATCACTATAGCACTCTCGTAGGGTTATCAATATCTTCTCAATTATATCTTCATCTAATAATTTTCCTCAATTTCTAACTTCATTTGTAGTTAGTTCAACCCTATGAAAGAAACTTGTAAATTCTTCCCCTTCTTCCATCTTCAGATTCACAAATCTGCGCTTTGCCGTCAGCTTCTTTGTCAATTTCACTCTTTCATTTCCTTCATACATATCTTCCAACTTCTTCTAGACTTCATATGTAGTTTCCAAAGAAGAAACCTTTGCTCGCTCATTCTTAGATAAACCACTACAAATAGCATACTTCGCCTTCTCATTTTCTTCATAAGCAGAGATCTCATCTGCAGTAGTAAGACCACCAAACGGGGGTGTATACTTTGCTCAACAGCCTTCTAGGTCTTGAAACCAAAGGAGATAATATATCCTTTCATCTATCCCTTCCAATCATTGTAGTCAGTTCCATTGAACATAGGGATCACCAACTTATATGCCATCAATTCTTCCTTAAGCGGTTAAGCTCAACAAGAAGGAACCAAAGCTCTGATACCAATTGTTAAATAGGCACAGGACAACTGAGAGGGGGGGAAATCAGTTGTCACACAATTCAAACTTGAAAAATCAACACTTATTAATTCCACAACCACACTATTTTGTTATTAAGTAAGAGCATGAAACATAAATAATAGAAAGCAAATCAACACAATGAACACCACATTTTTACGTGCAAAACCCAATGAGGGAAAAACCACGGTGAGGGTTAGCTCACAATATAAAAGATTATAAACTGAATACAAAGGCTCACTGCCAGGGGATCACTGCCCAAAAGAGGACTCACTATCAAAGTACAAAGGCTCACTGCCTACAAAAGGGACTCACTATCCACAGTAAGGACTCACTGTCCAATAGGGAGGTTCACTGCCTAAAAATACAAAAGAAAACAAAAAGATCCACCACAACAATTAATGCACATTCGTAGGATTGTAGAAACCTTCAACAAAGTGTCTTCAACACAATGAAGAATTACTATCACAACTCACTTGCACACACATTTTTTCTCTTATGATTTGTGGCTCACTTTCGTCACTTTGCATCACACTATCATACAACTCTTCACAATTCAACTTGCTTTTATACCATCCTCATCCTTAGAAACATTCTCCAAGGTTGACCATAATTTCCTCATTTTATAAATTCAAAATAGGTCGGCAACTCAAAATTCCTATGGTGGAAAGGAATAAGAGTGGACCAATAATTTTTTTTTCAAGATCAAAAATAATATCTCGAAACAACCACATGCTTCCTTTATTAAATTTTATTCTTCGAATGAAGTGTAAACACTAGGTTGGCCAAACCTAATATAAACACAAGTAGACATTGACAGACACACTTCCCAATTAGAATATGACATGCAAACCCCACAAAACGCTTCATTAAGCACAAGAATACACTCCAGAATCTTCCAGATACATCCGCAACAAAACAAAAAACCTCAATCACTGAACATCTTTCACCAGTCCGTCCAGACTGTATAAACTCATATTGAAATATTAAAATATGACTTCTGGGTCACCAATATTCAAACCTCGTTTCCAGAGCACAAAAAATATCTTCACAAGACATATTCCAGATCCGCAAGATATGAAACGAAACAAAGGAAAAATTCAGAGCAACAATATTTCTCCCAGTCCATAGAAGACCAAATTTACCAAAACAATTCACATACCATTGAACGTAACTTTCACATACCATCAAACCAGAAGCTATAACTTAGAGTATATCACCATGAGATCACCATTAACAAGCCTTCATATCCGTACAAGCATAGGAGAAATGCATAGCACATACTAGAGCACATATTGAACACTTTCTTTATTTTTGTTTTTCTTTCTTTATTTAATTTTCTCAAAAGCACTTGGAAACTCATCAAACCAACACATATGCAATGACATAAAGATAGTTCCATGTACTCACAACATTTCAGCAACATCTTAGCCATACATGTAGAATTTGCAACATACTGAACTATGTTGACATCAATGACAACATTAATGACAACACTACCAAACTTGCTCATACTTGCAATAGAACCAACTCTATAACTAGAGGTTTGGCTTCAAATAGCAGGATCCCATACCTTGAGGCCATCCCAATATTTCATTGAATGGTTGAATTAAGTTCAATAAGGGTGCACGTTTAGGTTGATAATAGTTTTGTAACACCTGCTGGGATTAGTTTGATGATCCAAACATCATCCATTAAATAATTTTGGTGTGTTCTTCAATGCATTTTTCCTTATAGGGAAGATATCCTCATCACCGTGGTGACTCTAAGTTCAAATCTACTAGTTCGAGAAGATTAAGTGCTAGTATGTTTAGTTTACAAAGAACAAATTTGATCACTCTCTTTTAGAAGAATTTTTGGAATAAATTTCTAGCTTGTTTGAATGTTGCATAATGTCTTATTTTAGTGAAGATAAGTTTTACCATTCTCCATTCCATGAAAATGCTACTCCTATGCATCCTTATCAACCATACCAATCAACTCATACTTGTTGAGGGTCAAAACAACACAACAACATTAAACAAAATATTACTATTCTATTTCTCCTAAAAGAGAAAGATAACACATGGTGACCTAACTCCCAAGGTCCTGGTAATTGGTTCTCAATTATGCTGATATCACTCAGTGGTTGATATAACTGTAATGTTCAAGGGGCCTTTGTTGGTAACAAGGAACAGGACTGCATAACATCAACTAGTCTATGTTGGGGGGGGCTTTAAATAAAAGGAAAAGGTGAATCAAAGCTTGAAATCAAAGAAACATAAGTAAAATTCTTACATATCCAAACATGCATATCAATAATGAGTGTTTATCCCACTTAACCACAACTATAGCAAGATGCAATCCATAGAATAAACTATGCTACTCCATACATCCATAATTCTAATTCAAATACCATCAACATTCACTAAACTTACTTCAAACAAATCACTCACTCATCATTTAAAACACAGATCAAATGAATACGATAACAACTTCATCCACAGATAATCCAATGATATAATCTTGAATCCAGTTCCTTCTATTGAATTTCATCAAATAAGAAATAATTAAGCACAACAAAAATCACTGGTGTATGGATTGATCATGTACCATTAACCTTATCAAAATAGATCCAAACTTTAAAACCATAACATGAAATTATATGAAAAACTGTAAAATTACCAAGTTTTACTGAACTTTTAGAGTATCTCTTCTAAAACATAGAAATCCTAGATCTAATCTCTATTTTCTATCATTAGGTGGCTGATCTTCCTTCAATTAGTTGACCTTTACAAAGTAGAACCTAATAATACATATAGGGTGCCACATGCACAAGTTTTTCAATTATCAGTCAAGATCCACAATTAATGGAACTGGAACTGAACACATAAGTGGACTGATGAACTCTTGTTCCAAGGCTAATTACTCTGTTGTGCCAACAAGAAATCTGATATTCCAAGAAGAAAGTGAAACCGATGGATCAAACTCAGAGTTGAGCTTATGTCAAAACCCACAAAAGAGGAGAAAAGAAGATATTGAGTATGGTGAAAAGAGCCAGTTCACTTTTGCATTGAATGCTCAAGGATGTACTCATCATAACTAGAGAACACTTGTTAAAGAGTACCCAAATCTGGCCCATCTAACTAATCACCTTCAAATTTTATCCTTTCAAATTCTGTAGAAACCAACCTTTGCATCTCCTTTAACTTGATTAACTCCCTTCTAGCAGTTCTTACCTCCTCACTGATATTCATAAACTGATCTAATAATAAATTCTCCCCATCGTCTCCCTTTTGTATAATTTCCTCAAACCTACCCCTCCATCTCTCCCTTAGTTTATCCAAAAATAGGCCTTCTTTGTTTGAGGAATCTAGGTTAATTAAAATGCACAATTGACTCTAATTCAACCATCTGTTGATTCAAATCTTTGCTCATTTCCCAGACTTCTTCTTGATGCTCATGAATAGCCCTAGACTTATACCTTATGATGCTCATAATTTTTTCCATAAATTCTACATTACCAAGCTCAAGAATTGAATATTCTAGCAATGTGGACTTGGGCACTTTGCTAATATCTTCAAGCCTTTTAACACATTCCTTGTATTCATCATCCTGCTTATCCAGATCCTTGACCTGTTGATCTAGATCCTCTACCAATTTGAGAGTAGCCTTATGAATCTTATAACCCTCAACAAGAACATCATCAACCTCCTGGTTGAGCTTATCCAACCATTTATCCATTATTCCTACCTTGATTTTCATTTGAACCAAATCATCCGCTTCCTTCTTTGTTAACAAAACTGGGGATTTTGGAAGAGCATCTTGTTGGGAAATGGGACTTGAAACAGCTTTCAAAAACCTATGAAGCTGATCCAATTGAGCCTTAAGCTCATCCTTCCTTTGTTTATCTTTGATCATCCAAGATTTAGTTGAAGATGCCACAATATTAATCAAACTCATTTGCTGGTTTCTTGTAGGATTTCCCAAATTTACCGCCCCCAACTGATAATCAATGATTTGCATATCATCACAACTCTTCTCCATTACGGGTATGGCACATTCTGTAAAAATATCTCCAACATCAGTGAGCCTAGTAGAGTGAAGAACCCTGGCCTTCTTTTTAGGTTTCTCCTTCCCAATTTCTTTCATCATTTCCTCCCAATTCAATGGTTTTGGTTGAACAACTTGTTTTCTTTCCAAGTCCAGTTTTAACCAAGTAGGAGCAATAGGAGTAGTGGCTGCCTGGGCTGAAGAAGAAGCAACAGTAGTGGAAGACAAAGGTTGTAACAATGTAAGCCTCGGTTGAGAATCAACTTCCTGCACATTTTGTTGATCACTTTGTTCCTTTTCTTGTGCTAACCTTTATGCTTCCTCTTTATCCTTTTTCTCTTGCAGCCTTTTAGCCTCTAGCTCCTACTTTAAACATTCCTCTTCCTCTTCCTCTTTATTTTTCTCTAACATTTGATCCTGATGCTTCTTCAGCTCTTCAACATAGTCCCATGCCTCCTTGGACTTCTTTTCATATTCAACAATCTCAGCAGCCTCTCTTTCCCTTTTCAAACGTTCTTGCTCTTCCCTTTTCCTATAAGCCTCTTCTTGTGCCTTGAGCTTAGCTTCAATATCTTCCTTTTCTCTTCTTTGTTGGGCCTTTTCCTCTTCAAGGTTATGAATCTTCTGCTGCATCATCAACTTATCTCTCTCTTCTTGTATCTTGAGCTCCTGCTCCTTTTGTTGTTGTTGTTGAGCTAATTCATCAGCCTTGACCTTATATTCCAACTCCTTCTGCTTGACCACCAATTTAGATTATTCCTTGGCCTCCTCCTCTTGTTGCTTAGCTGATGGGTAAAAGCACAAATCTATGTCACACTTTCAGCCAACTTATCAGCACAACTGAATTTAAGTATTTCTAACTAAAAATCAATTTTGGTCAAACATATGATCTAGTAAGATTCATTCTAGCTAAGTTAGATGCTTCCACAACTTTTCCAACTAAAATTGTTGGCTAAAAATGTATGGAGCATCACTTTGAGTCCAATTTACCAAAAAAATTAAATTATTTGAAAATCTTGAAGTTTCAATAACTCTTGCTAATGTAAACAACATTTTTAAAAAAATATAAAAATACCCTTTTATAGATCCATACGTGTAGTTTTCAAAAATATATTTATTTTAATACTTTAATTATTTTTATATTTTATATTTTATTTTTACTAAAAGTAGGTTTTTAGCACAAAATATAAGGTTGATTACTATGCCAAGGAAAAATAATAAAACTTATTAAAAAAATTTGAAAAAAATATGATGCACTAGATAAAAGAATATCTTTTAAGATGGTATAGTTTTGTTTCCATTTTAGATAAATATTTAATATGAAAGTTGACATCCGAGGAAAACAATTATTTTTTTATTCATGCACATTTTAATATTTATTTAAAAATATATATTTATCAAAATTGGAAAAAAATATATCCATGCACTAAAATTTCAAGTTATAAATATATTAAAAAAAATTAGAAGAAAAAAAATAAAATTTACTATAAAAAGTTTGGCGTCCATGCAACTTCATTTTTCAGCATTTTATCAGCAACTAAATTATAGTTTTAATTTATTAAAAATAGTTTAAAAATAATTTTTATATTTAAAAAAAAAATACAAACATAAAATATACTAAAATATACATATTTTACTAGTTTACATCATTTCAAAATTCAAAACATATATGCCACTTTTTAGTGATTCAAGTTTAAAAATTGGATCAGCGTTGGTTGTTTCCTTTATAAAGTGTGACATAGCTTTGTGCTTTTACCCTGGTGCCTCAACTCATGCCTTGGAATCAACTTATCTTTTTGCATCTTCAAAGATTTTCCACTGATCTTCCTCGGTCAATATGTGTTCGGTCCTTGCATCATCTGTCATATCAAAAGATGTTAATACATTATGCTCTTTATTAGATGGAGTCTTTTTTGAATCTGTTTCTACATTATGTATCTCAATTTCATCCTCCATTTGCTTTAAGACCTTTGCTTCATCATAGAGGGCTCCCTTTGGTGATTCTTGACCTAATTCTTGTGCATCAGAGGGCTGAGTAGATACCTCCCTGTAGTAGACGTAGAAGCCCCCACCTCTGCAATTGTTTCATCTTCCAGCACCTCTGGAAGGTCTTGATGAACCACCTCCTCTTGTGTGTTAGAAGGCATAAACTCTAAAGGTTCCTTAGGTGCCATCCTTTTCTTTGCCCTTTTATATCCTTGGGTGGTACCTACAACTTTCCTTTTCTTAGATGATTGAGCCTCAGCCTGATTAGTCCTCAAACTCACCCATTGAATACTTCTATCCAGCACCGGTCTTGCAATCTACTTTATGTCAATTGTCTTCGCAACATTCCAATCTATTGGATCAAGATCCTTAGTACCAATATTTTTTGCATCATACCCATGATCCAAAACTATCCCATCATCACACAAAGTTTCTGGAATGTCTTCTTTTATCCTAAACTCCACCATAAGTGGGATAGGTATCCTTTCATAATTCTTTTTCTGAAGGTTATATTCATCCTGCAAGTCCTCCCAAAAATCCTCCAACAAATTAAAGTTCTTATCAAAGGCACTGGGAAGCAAAGCCCTCAACTTGTGCTTGGGGTCATAGTACTTCCTTGCAGTGTAGAAGCCCAAATTTAAATAAACTAATTCATCACAAACAACCTTAGCTGCCTGAATGTGTGGATAGCTAAAGACTCCCAGCCTCATTGGAAACTTATGGCAACCGGTCTTGTGTTTGTTGCCAAATTGGAAATTAACAGCCAAGGCTTGATAAATAAACTCCATTAGAATGATCCTATCACCACAACATCTAAGTAGCAAATGGAGGTGACCATCAAAGCATGCTAACCTGATTTAGGTGAATGCGGGGTACTGGATAAACCAATGCCCCCACTCATTCACAAAAGCCATTGCCTCCTTGCTAAGCCTATATCCCACATCACCATTAAGTTTCTTAATAATGACATAAAGAAAGGCATCATTTATCCTTCTATAATGTTGCTTTGATGCCTGCAAGGTGAGACGATTATAATATTCCCACACTCTCTTTTGTCCTTGGGCTTCCCCCAATATACCCACTGTTTGAAGTCTAGGAAAAATCCCCACTCGGGCAGCTGTATAAACTACATAGGAGGTCATAAAGAAACGCTTGGTTTCTCTCACTTTTATAATTTGATTGTGAATATTGTCTGATACTATCATTGACCAATCAAATTGTTTCCTCCCATCCAAAATAGTTTGGATAAAAGGAAACATCCATTCCTTAAACAATGAAGCATCCATTTTTCCAAACACCCTAGAAAGGAACATGATTATATCTGCAATCTCTTTACTAAAGTCTTCCCTCTTAGGCTGGTCTAGAAGCTTGGTTAGAGACTTCTTCTCCATCCTCATCGAAGTCTTATTCATGTGAAATCTATTCCTTTCCTTATTATCACTGTAAAGCTTCAAAGCCTTTGCCTCATTCAATTGCCTAGGATTTTTGGGATCAGGTATATTAAACAGGAATTGGATCATTGGAGGCATGAAGTCAATAATGACATTACCCTTTACATCCACACATTGCCTAGTAGCAGGGTTATATGCCCCAACTATTGCTAGAATCAACTCTGGACATTGGATAGATAGGGGGAAGAGTGCAACATGTGCCAACCTAGATTGAACAATCCTTTTTGTCCTTCCTGTGACATGCTCCTCGGTGAATGACTCCTCATGCAATTCCTTGTATTTAAAAGGGCCCAAACTAGTGTCAGTAACATCAGCCCAGTTGGAATCAATTTTGCTAGCTGTGAGGGAAAATTCCCTATGCTTACATCTCAAGGTATACTAAAGTTGTTCAACCTTGATCTTCTTTGGTCTAACTCCTTGCCTTGAAGTTTCACTCGGTTAGCTTCTCTAAGAGGCCTCATCTGATGCCCCCGACATTTCTTGATTCCTGTAGCGACTTCTTGTATTAGATGAACAAAACATCTAGGTTAGTTAATCATATAATCCCTTCTCCATCCTCCTTAGATAATATTTACTTAGTCAAACTATTCCTTTATCGGAGGCAGAACCATAGAAGTATTAGGCATAAAAGATATTTCTCATCATGTGGCGAGGCTGGGATCACAACAAGATAAGAACCCAAATGGGTTAGAAGCGGGACCAAAATGGGAATCATACTAGAACTAGTTGTTATTCCCAAATTCAACTTCCACTCAGGATTCGGTTCCGCTTAAGAACAAGGTATAAAGACACACATAGAACGGGAGTGGAATAATTCTAGCAAACGAAGAGTATTTCACACAAGGTGCAATCATATGAACCTTAAACCCTGGGTCACATGGGCTTAAAAGGAAACCAGGAATAGTGTAATTTAATCCTCCAACAACTCCTCCGTACAAAAGGTCATTTTGCAAAGGTTGTCGAGCAAAACCCTAGTTCACTCAACACGCTATTTCTGAAAACTAAGGCATAACGAGAATCCCACACAGACAACACATAATCAACGTGGGAAGACTAGGAATAGGGCTTCAAGATGAACTTCATCACCCAAGCAAGGAAACACCTCAAAAATTGAAACCCTAGTCAAAACTAGAGCACAAAAAAATGGACCTGTCATGAAAGTGATAGCAAAACAAACAACAAAATAAAATGACAAACGAAAGACAAACCCAAAACAAAACGGAATGGAAAAGAAAGGACCAAACAAACAGAACAAGGAAAGAAAAACCAAACACAAACAAGCAAGCAAATTCACAGAACAAAACCCTCCTGTGAATATACTAAAACAACACACCCGAAAGAACAAACGGGAGAAGGAAAAGCAAAGAAACCTACCTCAAAACGCTCCTTAGGGCTGACCAAAATTTAGCCAAGATTAGCTCTGCAACTTGCTTCCATGATCAAATCAATCCTTTTGAGACTTCCCTGGCCATGCCTTGCTTAAACAATTCAAATAATAATGATAATGAGGCAGTTTAAACATGATTAAACCTTTAAACATGATTAAACCTTTAAACATTAATTTGTGTGTGCAAACAAGCTACATTTAATGCCATAAATGTGGTAGTTCAAGGACAAAGCCAATGATGTGAACAGATAGTTAAGTCAAGTCCATAGAGCATCAAAAGGTAAGGCGGACACGGATCCAAGTCAAAGACAAGATAAAGAAATCCACACAAAGTTCCTTACTTAATTTCCAACCCCGGATCCAACCCCAACAAAAGGACGATGACTAAAACACGACACAAGAGGACAGGGGCAGAGACAAAACCGAAAATGGAACTTCACAAAGTTCAAAGTTCAATTCCAGGTCTGGCTTTGGTCTCAACCAAAAAGAAAAGAACAAAACACACAAGCACAAGGGAAGTAGGACTGGAGTGAACATCGGACCCAGCCCAAACAACAAGAAAACAAGGAAGAGAACGAGTGGACACAGAGTCAGAACAGGGACACAATATGGAAACTTGAAATTTCATACTTTCATTCCAATCCCGATTCTACTTCCGCATGAGCCAAAAAACAAGAGGATGGACCAACCCAAGTGTTTGTTGAAAACAACCAACAAAACAAAGGAGAAACAAAAGAGAAGGCAGAGTCGAAGTTAGAACTATATCCGAACTAGAAACAGTGAAAGAGTTTCATATTTAGATTTGGTTCCAGACCTGCCTCCGACAGAGAAAAAGACAGACTTAGGAGCAAAAGAAACAACTCCTAAGACCCAACCAAACAACCAAAGGTGAACAAAAGAAAAGAAAAGGGGGACCCATTTTGTTCCAAAAATAAAATAAAAAGGGGTGGTTATGCAAGGCATAACAATATTGTTGATTTCATCCCAAATAACCCATTAACAATAGGTTATTAGCATGCTCATCATACTTACCACCTACCCACCCATACTCAAACCTCATGGTAGTGTTCATATGTCCAAACTCAACCCCATGAAAACCATGTTGATTCAATCCAACATAGCTATCCTCACAATCAACCTCAAAATGTTGATAACATAAATATTAAAGACATATTGTTGGACTTCAAGAAACAAATGATTGAAATTGAGAGACAACAAGAAATTGACTTGCAACAAGAAGAGTTGGCTTATCAAGCCCACTAACACAAAAAAGAGTTGGCTTACCAAAGGGAGAGCTATGAAGAGTCCATTGCAAGAGAGATTATTGCCAAACAAGAGTAGATGAAGCTTTTTCTTATCCAAGAACAAAGGATAGAAGACCAATCAACTTCTTACATTCTAGATCAACCTACAAAAGAAGAATCTCCCAAGTACAAATTTTAAAGATTTAAGCAAGGTAAGCCTCTTGAGTCTTCAAGCTATTCTTTTGAGCTTGAAATTCCAAGTTTTAGAGACCTACATCCTTTGCAAGAGCCTATTATCTCTCAAGAACAACCTTCTAAAAAATGTATACCTCCTCAAGAAACCCAACAAGACCTTTATAATCAGCCTTCTAGTCCTAGCACCATTCGCCTTTTGCAAAGACAAACCCATTGTCTACCAAGATAGCCGGCTTAGTAAACAAGAATAGGAGGTTTTTAGGGAAGAACTAGAAGAGTCTTTTGTTGTTGTTACACTTGCACATAGGTGGATGTTACACCTCATTGTGTTACTGCTTATTTACTTTTACCTAGTTGGGTGAAAATGCTTTTAATGAATGTATTTATGCTTTATGTGATTTAGAAATATGAAGAATAAATGTTGATTTAATTTGGTTATGAAATGTTTTGATTGTGAAATATATGATGCAAATGAATGTATTATTTTTGGCTAACTACTATTGCAATGTACTAAATTGGATGCAAGAATAGAATCAAGCCTCATGAAGAGAGGGGAAGTATCACTCAAGGAGAACTTGGTCTAGTAACCTTCGATAAGACCTAAACTAAGCTTTCACACACACACACACACACACACACACACACACTTCTAGTTTGGTCAAGTCGGGTTAGAATCTTGGGAAATAGTAAATTACCTTTAGTCTTGCTTGTGGTTTTGATTGTGAACAATCTTGTCTAGAGGCTAAAACTATTGAGTCTCTTTGTGATGTGTGATTTCTTCTTTATGTGTTTCTATTTAACTGACAGGATATATACATAAAATGTATATATATGTATATATGTATGTGTCAATGATAAAATCATACACATGAGTAAATACATGCATGAGTATACATAGACGTATCTACGCATGCTCATGGATGGATTACCCATATACATAGGAATGTTGATCAAACAAGGTGACATATATACATATATATATACATTCTATGTATATATGTCGATTGATATTACTGTGAATATATGTGTTTAAATATCAAGGCATGATATATATATATATATATATATAGTATATGAGTATATACACATATATATTAACCTACACGTATGTATTGATGAAAAGGATACGTCCATACTAGTATACATATATATACACACACATGCATCAATATGTGAAATATGAGAATATGTGAATATATATTCATATATCGAATAATGTGTTTTATAAATTTATAAGTTGATATATATGTATGTACATATATACATATTATGCTATGTATATATATATTAAATATATGTTAATGATTTCTATTGCACTAAATTATTTCCTAAGTGCATAGCATATTAAACATAACATATGCTAAGTATTGTGTGCAACATATAGATAAAGGGAATAGTGCTTAAGTTGAAGCAACACATAAACATAAGTAACGTTTAAAAAATTAAAAATGCTGAGCATTATGAAATATGGGCAATGTTGGGTAAAGTGCATAGTATCTAATGCCAACTAACATGTGAGATAAACTGCCAATCTTGACTAAGTCAAATGAAAGGAAAAAGTGAATACTCATGCATAGGAAGCTTTGACTTGGTCATTAGCAAACAACGACCAAAGGAATAGGGCGCGAAGGGTATAATGTGGCACCAATTTGTGAGTACTATGAACCAATTAGAAGTCTAAATCTATAATACAAATTCTAGTTTTGAAGTAATTCAAAATATGTGAAATGGTCAAATGTGGAGCTGGCCAAAATAAGTCAACCTATAGAAGACAATAACCTTGCATTTCTGATTATCATTCTTGTTGTCCACTTGAATAAGCGATCATTCACTCTAGTTAAATCTGGATGTGTATGTGTTTATTGTGCAACAATTTTAGCTGCCACCTTTTCTTATTCTTGTTGAGTCAAACCTTTTTGATTGAGAAGTGTCATATTTGATACCTTATTTCTAAGTTGCAGTTTCTCACCTTTGTGTATAAAAGAGGTGTTTTCTACCTCATTTGGACACATATCTAAATTCTTGCTATTATTTTCTAAGTTTGCTATTTTTTGATTTTTTGAGTTGAGAGAGAGAGAGCTTGTGAGAGATTTTTGTGAGAGGTATTGAGAGAAATTATTGAAGGGAAGAAGTGATAGTTTCTAAGTTGCAAGCTATTTTTGGAGGAAGGATAATCTAGGAATCTAGTTTGGTCAATAGGAGCATTGCATAAACAGGCATGCTAATTTCTACTCTTTTATACTTTTTATGTATTTGAAAATATTGTGTGACATTATTTGTCTTGTTTGGGAAAATAGTTCAATTTCTTAGTAGGGAAAGGTTATTCTCTTCTTTATTTGAAAGTGAAAGATTGCTTGATGTACTTAGTGTAAGGGTCTTTATTGCTTGAGTGTTTTAAGGAATGGGTGTTTATAGTGGGTTTAAATAATATTTTATGAATATAGCTTATATAGCTAAATGCTTAACTTAGTTGAGACATAAAAATACTTTTTTTTACATAGAAGTAGTGTCATAGTGAACTTAAAGGGTTATAGGCTATTCTTGGGGTTAAGGTTACTCCATGGCGTAAGGGGATAACCTATGCATAGGTTATGAATGGTCGATACAAATTGAGCTAGGAAGGTAGGTAAAGTTTTATGATGTCCACTCCATAATTCTGGGTGATGAATACTTTGTCCAAATTAGTGTAAGTTTCCACTATTTACATTGTCAGTTCACTTGGATCTGAGCTTACGTACTAGGCAGGGAATGTCATATGCATAGGTTTTAGCCATTGTATGAAAAGATCTAGAAATGTATAGGACACACTACCTAGCTCAGGGAAGGTCATTATTATTATGAGGTTACCAAACCAATCTCTTCGTTGAAGGGTAGGGCCATCCATCAGTTTGGTAGATGTGCGGGGGACTACAGTTAGTCCATGGTTGGCAGAAAAACTCTTGAGTGATGCTTCTCATCATTAGTTGGTGACCAAGATTTGATGGAGGGCACTTAGACCATCCGTACATCTATTTATAGCAAGGTAGAGCCTTGTATGTATTTTTGTATCCATTACTATGGAAAGATTGTAAAAGAGAAATGTTATTATGAAATTATATACTATGAAGTCAATATATTGGAAAATTGTAATAGTTTGATATAATGAAATGAGGAAAGTTTTGAATCATATTTATTTAAAATGTACATGCTATCTTTATATTTGAAAAGAAAAAAATTATTGCTCATAATGATTAGATGCTTAAACTATTTACTAGAGGTTAAAAACATAGGAAAGTTACTGTGTAGAACATTGGGCATGTTAAACATGGTATCAAAGCTACCAGGTTCAACTCTAGAACCTATATGCTTGCTATGTTTTTGCCTCCAACATTATATGAGTCTAATGTTTGGAAATTCTTGTTCCAGGATGGTGCATCTTATGTTAACTACAAGAAAGTCAATAATCGAAAATGAGCTTTACCTACGGGCCAAGAAGGAAAAGGAATCCCTTGTTCGAACTATAGAGAGAACCAACCATGAAAATTCCATTTGGCTAAGTGATACTGAGATAGTTAGTCACACTCTATCATAGACCAGTCAAGAGAAAAGAAGGATGAAAGAGGTTGTTAACTTCAATCTCCTATTTCTTCAGCCAAGTCAAATTTATTAACACTTTCTAGGGATATTCCCTAAGAATGTAGTGTATATCAAACATTGATATTTAGGAACCCTCAAGTAGTACCTATGGCTGAAGTTATTGTTATAGCCTCTAGTAGTGAATTAGAGGGATACGTTCCTTGAAATCATGTATCAGAACATAAATTTATAGGTTACTATCCTTTTTGGGATAGAGATGAGCAAAAATTAGAGGGTTACATCGTACGTAGTTATGCATCTAAAAGTGAATCCAATGGATACTCTCCTCTTGACTATTTAAATAGTCATTCTATGTAAAAGAAAGGATATTGAAATCCTTATGAATAAATGAAAGATTATGTTTTTTTATCAAAACTTGTGTATGAGAGCCTCAATGAAAATTCTTATGTGATTAATTTCTCTTTTGAAATGTTTTCTATGCATTTAGTAAACCATGATAAGATCTAATTAAAACATGAACCTCCAGGTATAACTTTACTTGAGATAATGAATAGGACAAGAACTAATCCTGGAGGGAGTCAAGAAGTAGGACAAGGTTTGGATAATGTCGAAGCTAATTTGAACCGTCTTTTGTCAATCATGGATGAAACTAATGCAAGGATAGGAAACCTTGAACACGAAGTGAAGGGAAAAGAAAGAGAGGAAGATGAAGTCCCACACAACGAAGATGAAGAAATTCCCAACAATGAGAAAGAAGGGGAGGATTCCCATAATCATACCAAATCTAATGATCAAGAAAGTGATAGGACACAATCATATTTAGAGGGAACCAAAAGAAAGTGAATGGTAACTACGTTATCTAGGGATATGAGAAAGATTACTCCTCCAAAATTTGAAGGAAGCACCAGTGGAGAAGAAGCTAGGATTGGTTAATTCAAATGGAGTACTTTGAAATAAGGAACTATTCAGAGGTCACTAAAGTAGTGTGGGGTGATTTCTAGTCAGTAGGAGAAGCCTCTAATTGGAGGATGAACAAGAAAATGGAACTTGGAATCAGTTCCTTAAAGATGACTTGAAATGAGTTTGTTGATATTTTTTGAAAGAGGTGGTTACCCTAACTCTTTTTCAATAAAAATTTCATTGAATTCCAAAATCTTAAGCAAGGAGATATGCTAGTGAATGAATACTAGGAAAATTTCACCCGTCTCTTGAGGTACATACCAATGTACCAAAAAGATGAGCAATTTTGTATCAGGAAGTTGATTATGGGTCTGCATGGCCAAATAGGTGGAAAAGTGGATGTACATGATTTGACCACTATGGTCCTAGTATATGAGAAGGAAATATAGCAAGAGAAAAATCTCAAAGCCATCTCGAACTACTAAAAGAGGAATCAACAGAAGTTTAGAGGGCCTCAATTTAATCAAGCTCCAAAGACGATTAATGAGGGGAAGGAATTTCCAAGGCAAGGGGACAAGGGACCCCACAACAATTGGGATGATTCAAGGAAGGGTCATCGAGGAAAAAACTTTAACAATTTCAATAGTGGTAACTATAACAAAGCTGGAGGGAATGGTGATAATTTTGATAGACCAACGAAAAAGAGGGGACCAATGAGAGGATTCTTTGTATGTGGTGGGGATCATTTTGCTAATAAATGTCCTAAAAAACCTTCAAGTTTACAACCACATGGTAATTCACTTCCTCCTCAATGGGCTGCATTTCAACAAAGGATCCATGTAGTAGTGGACAATTGGCAAGCTAAATACCAAATTACCCTGGTGGAAACTCCAGGTACTTTATTTGGTTTACCTATTTCCATACTTATAGATACTGGAGCCACACATTTTTTTGTTTCACCTAGAGTAGCTAATCAAATTTCTAGGAAGGTTGGTTTTATGGAAAAAACTTGGGTTATAGAATATGCAAACTAGACAAGAGCAACAATAAATCAATATTTATTTGAGGCAAGGGTTGAACTTCCAAGTTTCTCAATGGAAGTAAGCTTGTACGTAGCTCACTCAGGTTCTTATGATGTCATCTTAGGAATGAATTGGCTATGGAAGTTTAAAGCTAAAGTGGATTGTCATGCTAAAATTGTAGAATGCCTAGATGATCTAGGTAACCTAGTTTTTTTGCAAGGAACACCTAGAGAAGTGAAGCTACAATAGATTTCGGCTGTGCAAATACATAGGGAAAAAAAGAAAGGTTGCCAACTCTTTGCAGTTAAAATGGAAAAAATAGAAGAATTCAAGGAAGTCATCCTTCAAGATGATTTCATGTATCATGAACTGCAAGATTCTCAAGAGGTTGAAGAAGGAAAAGTGGTGGAATTTGGAGAAGTGGATATGGAGAAGTATCCCATCTTACAAAAATTTGTGGATGTCTTTCCAGAAGAACTACTTGGACTGCCTCCCAAAAGAGTATTTTATTTCTCCATTGACCTAGTACTATGGTCGAAACCCATATCTAAATTACCCTATATGATGACTACAATGAAATTAATGGAGCTTAAGGAAAAATTGGAAGAGTTGTTGTCCAAGGGATTAATAAGATCTAGTGTTTCACCTTGGGGAGCACCAATGATATTTATGAAGAAGAAGGATGGCACATTATGCTTATGTATAAATTATTAGATGCTTAACAAAGCTACGATAAAGAAAAAGTGCCCATTACCATGTATTGATGATCTTTTTGATTAGATGTGAGGAGCAGAAATGTTTTCAAAGATTGATCTATGATTCGGTTATCATCAACTAAGGATCAAAGATGAAGACAGTTTCAAAATTGCTTTCAGAACTAGATGCAAACAGCATGAGTTCAAGTTCCTACCCTTTGTACTTACAAATGCACCTACAACATTCATGAACCTAATGAACAACAAATTTAGAGATTGCTTGGATAGGTTTGTATTAGTATTCCTTGATGATATCTTAATCTATTCCAAGAATGAAGAGGAGCATTGTAAACATTTAGAGATAGTTCTCCAATGGTTAAGAGAGCACAAGCCATATGGAAAACTCTCTAAGAGTACCTTCTTTCAAAATGAAGTACAGTATTTGGTTCATGTAATTTCAGTAAAGGGATTACAATTGATCCATCTAAGATAAAGGTGGCGCTTGAGTGGCTAGTGCCCAAGAGTGTACCATAGGTTAGAAGTTTTATGGGTTTTATTAGCTTACCATAGAAAGTTTGTTGCAAAATTTTCTAGGATAGATTTTCCTATTACTTCATTATAGAGGAAGGGTAAGAAGTTTGAGTGGTTGGAAAAGTGTCTTGCAGTATTTGACCTACTCAAGGAGAAGTTGACTACTACACCAATATTGAAGGTACTTGATCCAAAGGGTGACTTTATTGTCATAACATACGCATCTGGTGAAGGATTAGGAGGAGTTTTGATGCAAGAAGGGAAAGCCATAGCTTATGAATCTAGGAAGTTGAATCCCTATGAACAAAATTATGCATCACATGATTTAGAGTTAGTGACAGTTGTCCATGCATTGCAGATGTGGAGAAACTATCTGATGGGAAAGCCTTTTGAACTAAAGACTGATCATCATGGTCTGAAGTATTTATTTACCCAACCCAATCTAAATGCATGAAAAAGGAGGTGGTTGGAGCTGATATCTAACCAACATTAGCTACATCAAGGGAAAAGAGAATTGGGTAGTAGATGTCGTAAGCTGTAGAAGCTATATGACCTCAATGGTAACAATTGAAACTGAGTTTAAGGGATAGGTGTTGCAAGAATCCATAGGTGATGAATTTTATGAGAAATTTAAGCAATCACTCATGGATAATACACAAGATGCAAGGTACGAAAGAAGTTATGTACCTAATTCAAAGGAGTTAAGGCACCTGGTGTGGAAAGAAGTTCATAATGCATCATACTTTGGACATCTTGGTGTGACAAAGATGTTGGCATATGTAAAGCTATTATATTTTTGGAAGAGTATGAAGAGGGATGCTACAAGATTTGTTGCAAGATGCTTAGAATTTCAAAGGTTAAAAGTAGAACATCATCACCTTGCAAGTCTTTTATATCCACATGATGTTTCTAAAAGTAAGTGGCAAGTCATTAGCATGGAATTTGTGCAAGGACTACCTATGTCAAGAAAAGAACACAATACCATTCTAGTGGTGGTGGATAAGCTAACTAAGGTGGGGCATTTTATTCTTGAGAATTTAATTGATGGAGCTCCTATCATAGCTCAAAAATTTATCCAAAAGGTGTTTAGATTGCATGGGATTCCTGAGAAGATCATTTCGGGTAGGGATGCTCGTGTGATATCTAGGTTTTGACAACCTTGTTCTCATCATTTGGAACTCAGTTGAACATAAGTTCAACTTATCATCTGGAAAAAAATATACAAATAGAAAGAGTCAACCAAGTGTTCAAAGATCTGCTGAGAATGTACTGCATGGATCATCAATACAAGTGGGAAGATTACTTTCCATTGGTTGAGTTTGCATACAACAATTCTTATCATTCTTCAATAAAGATGGCTCCATTCAAAGCATTGTATGTCACAAAATGTCAGACTCCTATAAGCTAGGATAAGCTAGAGGATAGGATAAGTCTTGGACTAGAGACGCTGTCACAAATGGAGGAGCAAGTAGGAATTATTAAGTAGAGGCTAGCAGAAGCCAATGATAGGCAGAAAAGCTATGTAGATTCTAAGTGGGTACCCAAAAATTTTGTAGTAGGGGAAAAGGTGTTGTTGAGGGTTAAACCTCATTAGAGTTCCATCAAGTTTGGAAAGTCATCCAAACTAGCTCCACGCTACGTAGGTCCTTTCGAGGTTCTTGAGAAAATAAACCCTATTGCCTCTTGAATTGTGTTGCCACCATCTTGCTAGGATGCACAATTTCTTTAATGTCTCATCCTTACAAAAGTATATACCAAGTGATAATCATGTTATTGATTGGAATGATTTACAGGTACAAGACCCAAGAGTGGTAATAATTGAGCCTCTCAAGGTGCTCAGAACATGTAAGCTTCACTTATGTAACAAAGAGGTTCTGCAATGCAAAGACTAGTGGGACCAATATGCAAAAGATTCAACCACATGGGAATAATATGCTAAGATTAAGCAAAATTTTCCTCATGTCTTACATGCCTTTGAGAGTTCTTGAAAAGAAATTTTGATATGCTTAAGTTTATAGTTTATGTCTATGTCTGGTACTTAAAACATCGGGGATGATGATTCACAAGGGGGGATATGTTACACCCCATTGTGTTACTACTTATTTACTTTTACCTAGTTGGGTGAAAATGATTTTAATAAGTGTATTTATGCTTTATGTGATTTAGAAATATGAAGAATAAATGTTGATTTAATTTGATGTTATGAATGTTCTGATTGTGAAATATGTGATGCAAATGAATGTATTATTTTTGGCTAACTATTGTTGCAATGTACTAAGTTAGATCTAGGAATAGAATCAAGCCTCTTGAAGAAAGGGGAAGTATCACACAAGGAGAATAAATTGGTCTGGTAACCTTTGATAAGACCTAAACTATTCTTACACACACACACACACACACACACTTCTAGTTTGGTCAAGTCGGGTTAGTAGCTTGGGGAATAGTAAGTTACCTTTAGTCTCTTGCAGTTTTGATTGTGAACATTCTTATCTAGGGGTTAAAAGTGTTGAGTCTCTTTGTGATGCGCAAGTTCTTCTTTATGTGTTTCTATTTAATCGATGGGATACATACATAAAATGTATATATATGTATATATGTATGTGTCAACGATAAACTCATACACATGAGTAAAAATGTGCATGAGTATATGTACATAGACATATCTATGCATGCTCATGGATGGATTACCCATATGCATGGAAATATCGATCAGACAAGGTGACATATATATACATTTTATGTATATATGTCGATCAATATGACTATGAATATGTGTTTAAATATCAAGGCATGATATATATATGTGTGTGTGTGTGTATGAGTATATATATACATACACACACACACACATATATATATTAACATACGCATATGTATTGAAAAAAAGGATACGTCCATACTAGTATATTAATATATATATACATATGTATATATATGTACATATAAATATGTGAAATATGAGAATATGTGAATATGTATTCGTATATTGAATAATGTATTTTATAAATTTATAAGTTGATATATATATGTATATATATGTACACATATACATATATACAAATTACGTTATGTATATGTAAATTAAATATATGTTAATGATTTCTATTGCATTGAATTATTTCCTAAGCGCATAGCATACTAAACATAGCATATGCTAAGTATTATGTGTAGCATATAGATAAAGGGAATAACACTTAAGTTGAAGTAGTGCATAAACATAAGTGATGTTTAAAACATTTAAAATGTTGAGTATTATGTAATATGGGCAGCGCTGGGTAAAGTGCCTAGTATCTAATTCCAACCAATGTGTGAGATAAAATGCCAAAAACTAAGTCAAATGCAAAGGAAAAAGTGAATACTCATGCACAAGAAGCTTTGCCTTGGTCATTAGCAAACAAATACCAAAGGAATAGGGCATGGAGGGTATAATGTGGTGCCAATTTGTGAGTAGTATGAACCGGTTAGAAGTCTAAATCTGCAATACAAGTTCTAGTTTTGAAGCAATTTGAAATATGTGAAATGGTCAAATGTGAAGCTGGCCAAAATAAGTTGATTTGTAGAAGAAAATAACCTTGCATTTTTTAATATCATTCTTGTTGTCCATTTAAATAAGTGATTCAATCAATATGGTAAAATCTAGTTGTGTATGTGTTTATCGTGCAACGATTTTAGCTACCACCTTTTCTTATTCTTGCTGAGTCGAACCTTTTGGATTGAGAAGTGTCATATTTGATACCCTATTTCTAAGTTGTAGTTGCTCACCTTTGTGTATAAAAAGAGGCATTTTCTACCTCATTTGGACACATATCTACATTTCTTGCTATTATTTTCTAAATTTGCTATTTTCTGATTTTCTAAGTTGAGAGAGAGAGAGAGCTTGTGAGAGATTTTTGTGAGAGGTCTTGAGAGAAAGTTTTGAAGGGAAGAAGTGATAGTTGCTAAGTTGCAAGCTATTTTTGGAGGAAGGCTAAGCTAGGAATCTAGTTTGGTCAATAGGAGCATTGCATGAACATGCATGTTGATTTCTACTCTTTTATACTTTTTATGTATTTGAAAAGATTGTGTGACATTGTTTGTCTTGTTTGGGAAAATAATTCAATTACTTAGTAGGGAAAGGTTATTCTCTTCTTTATTTGAAAGTGAAAGATTTCTTAATGTACTTAGTGTAAGGGTCTTTATTGCTTGAGTGTTTTAAGGAATGGGTGTTTATAGTGGTTTTAAATACTATATTATGAATATAGCTTATATAGCTAAATGCTTAACTTAGTTGAGACATAGAAGTACTTTGTTTTACTTAAAAGTAGTGCCATAGTGAACTTAAAGGGTTATAAGTTATTCTTGGGGTTAAGGTTACTCTATGGCATAAGGGGATAACCTATGCATAGGTTATGAATGGTCAATACAAATTGAGCTAGGAGGGTGGGTGAAGTTTTATGATGTCCACTCCATAATTTTGGGTGATGAATACTTTGGCCAAAGTAGTGTAAGTTGCCACTATTTACATTTTCAATTCACTGTGATCCAAACTTACATACTAGGAAAGGAATGCGATATGTGTAGGTTGTAGAAATTGTATGACAAGATCTAGAAATGTATAGAACACACCACCAAGCTCAGGGAATGTTAGTATTATTGTGAGGTTACCAAACCAATCTCTTCGTCGAAGGGTAGGGCCATCTATTAGTTTGGTAGATGTGTGGGGGATCACAGTTAGTCCATGGTTGGAAAAAAAGTGCTTGAGTGATGCTTCTCCTCATTAGTTGGTGACCAAGATTTGATGGAAGGCACCTGGACAATTCATACATCTATTTCCATAAATCTCAGTAGAGCATTGTATGTATTTTTGTATCCATTACTATAGAAAGATTGTAAAAGAGATTTCCTTAATACTTTTTATCTTGCTTTCGGCTCTGCCATTCAGTGGCATAGAACTTTGTGTTATAGACCGTCTATTTTTCCCACTCCTCCTTGGTTTCAGTAGTATAATTGGAAGTGGATTGGGCCAGGAGAAATTTTTTGGTTCCTGGGCATTCCCTTTGCTTTCCAGGCATCTCTGACTAAGTTATGGCAAGTTGTTCTTTCCAGGGTCGAGCAAAAGCTTGCTTATTGGATTACTAAGCCGCTCTCTTTGGCGGGGAAATTCCAAGTGTGCTCTAAGGTCCTTGCGGCTACCCATGTTTATTATTCTTCTTGTTGGGCCTCGTCAAAAGATGCCTACGACAAGCTTAAAAACTTGCTCTGAGATTTTCTTTGGGCCTCTACTGATTCCCACAAAGGGTTTCACTATGTTGCCTGAGAATTTTGCTACCTTCCCAGAAATTTTGGAGGACTAGGGTTGCTCTCCACTCAATGACAAGGGACTTCCTTATGTTTCAAATGGATAATCCATGCCCTTATTGGAGATGAGGCCTGAAAAATTCTTCTTAGACATTGCATCCAGTCAGGCTTTCTTGTGCATAGACCCGCCTAGAAGGGGATTGGTTTTCAAACCCTTATGGTCATGGAGAAAGTAGTCCAAATTATGGGGAATTTTGTGGCTAAAAGAATTTGGAGAGTCTGGGAGGTAGTTAAGCCCTGGCTTTGCTAGGTTGACTCTGGTTTCCGTGATGGGCTTTCACTCAACCAACAGAATGTTTGGTGCTCACCTCTTTTTGCTAGCAATGGTCAGTCGTTGGCTAAATTGCCTTGGCTTAAGGTGCTCAGATTCCACAAAAAAGGTATCCATACATTGCAATAGATTTTTCATAGACCCACAATGTGTATCATGTTGTTGGAAGAATTTTGTGCCTTGTACAGGCTTCATAACCAAGAACGTGCTACTTATGATGGTATGGTGAATTCTATTCCTACAAAGATGCTTCATAAGGCTAGAATTCATGGGACCAAACCCTAGTGGAAAGACTGAAAGTGGTATCTAGACACCCCTTTTAGGAATTACAAGCCTCGACTTGGTTACAAGTGGCTTTCACCACACTTTCCTATGATTCAAAGTTTGAACTAGAGGTGGCTTCTTCAATCTCCTGCTCATGTCTGGCATAAAGCATTTGCTACTACTTGGTCTACAAGTGTTGAGCCAAAACTTTTCCACTTTTCTTGGTGTATTCTTTTCCAAGGCTTGCTTGTGGGTTCTCAGCTTGTTCACCTAGGGGTCCAAGACCCTCGTTTCCATTTTTGTGGGTAAGCTGAGACTCTTAAGAATCTTTCCTGGTTTTGTTCTAGAGCTCAATAGTTTTGGACTTGGATTCATGACTTCTTTCAGCCCTTTAGGCCAGAGCCTTTCTCCTAGCATATGATTCTATTGGGAGACTCACCCAGAATTCTTGCTAAGTTTACCCAACTTTAGCACACTTTCAGGGTGGGAATCATTTTCAATATCTGGAAAGATAGAAATTCCTACATATTTTCTCATTCTCAAATGGATATTAATGTTTCATTATATGCTAAAGCTATTATTTTTTCTAATGTTCTCTTACAGATTCAAGTGCAAGCTAACAAAGTTGCACTTGAGGTTGCTCACCTGCAAGTGTTGTTGGACCATTGGGGCAATGCCCCATGTACTGTTGCTTGGGTGCTCACTTCACCCACTTTTTCCTGTGGTCAATCACCTTCTCAGGGCTGGTAGTGGAGTGGTTCTACACATCCCCTCTCTCAGCCTCCTCTTTGGTGGGATTCTCGCCCTCCTCGGCAGAACTGCTCTCCTCCACCGCGAGCTAGCCAAGGGTGGCCTCTGGCGGTGCTTCGGGGAGCAGCGATGGCGGTTCCGGGTGGCCCTATGATGACACTCCTGCTTCTAGCTCTGGTTGGCTAGACTCTGGTAAAAAATTTCCACATCTGGCGCTTGCAATCTCGCCTTGGCTCGAGGATAAAGATAAAGAGTAGGAAAAAGATGCTGACGATGGTTGGGGTCCTCCTCTTGACGTCACTCCAGACCCCAGTGATGTATGGGGGAAGAACATGGATGACAAAGACCCTCTTGGCTCTACTGGCACTACTTTGGCCACTTAATGGCCCTTTTTTTATGTTTTTTAATCATGGAATTTTGGGATCGACCCATGTGACTGGTTAATTTTTTGGTTTTTCTGGGCACTGCCCTTGTGACTCTCGGGGTGTGCCTTTTTACCACCCACCATTTTTTTGTGAATATGTAAATTTATCTTTATATTAATATAGATAGCTACCTATTCATCAAAAAAAAAATTGTAAAAGAGAAATGTTATCATTAAATTATATACTATGAAATCAATATATTGAAAAATTGTAATACTTTGATATAATGCAATGGGGAAAGTTTGGAATGATGTTTATTTCAAATGTGCATGCTATCTTTATATTTGAAAAGAAAAATTTTATTGCTCATAATGGTTAGATGCTTAAACTATTTACTTGACGTTAAAAACATAGGAAAGTTACTATGTAGAACATTGGGCATGTCACAGTGGAGGAAGTAAAATTAGACTTGCAGAAGGAGGTTGATGAGCATGATCAGTTAGGACAACAGGTTGAAGAGCATGGTTTTTTGGGACATTGAGACAATAAGCAAGAAAGAGCTGATGTAAATGAAGTTTTAACATTATCATTTGATGAAATTCCTTGTTTTATTAACGAAGATGAAGGGAGTATACATATTTCAATTTCATCCCAAGTTTTGGAGTAGAGAGAGGATGCGAATGAGCATGAAAATGGTGCAAGAGCACCTACACCTCATCCTCAATTTTTGATCATTTGAAGGTGACTAGGTGGTTTATAGTTTAAGTTTTGGTATTTTGAGTCTTTTATGTCTTGAATAAGGTCCATCAAGACCATTGAATATTCTACGGTGAGTTTTTGGGTTTTGTGTTCAAAATGTGTAAAGTTGCCAACTTGCACCTAAGAGTTGTCATGTAGCCTTTGAAGGCATTAACTTGAATTTGTATGTGAAAGTGCAAGGTTGGAGTTTTGAACATGTAATAAGTCTAATTCCAAGCTATTTGAATGTTTTTGGGGGTCTTAGGTGTTAGCAGTGGAAAGATGCTTTAAAATTGCAATATTGTCTTAATGAAATTCGTAGTAATCTCCACATTATGATGTAATTATCATTAACCAACAGTTCCCTCCTTTGAAAATCAGTTAAGGGCCATTGGAAGTGATGGTTACAAGTTTAAAAATCCTTCCTTGGGTCGAGGTTGGGGTGTTGATGAAGGTTTTGGGGCATTGAATACAATAAAACTTTGTTTTTCTGCTTTTTACAACATTTTTTATTGTTTTGTTGCTTGGTACTGTCTGGTACATCATTGTACGACCTCCCAAGGAATATGGTTTGAAAGAAGGAAGATTCCTCTTTAATTTGGTGGTGATTTGGCTTGTTTTCATTA